>MNCI01011232.1:128505-162646 GCA_015680685.1 Gnetum montanum
TTGTGCTAATAATAGAAATGTAAAGTGCATAAAATAAAATAAATGCATAAGAAAATAAAATAAAAAAAATGCGTAAGAAAACAAATCTCAAGTGTTGCAAAGATGAATCAAAGAGCTTGTCTTTATTGCTGTACACAAGGTGTGCTCAGGTATACAATGCTCGAATAAAGATACGTCCACACTTAGACCTCCTACTGTGGGCACTTAGAAAATACTCTAACTTTCAAATAGACTACAAGAGTTTCACTACTTGATTACTAAAAGCCTTCCTCCTAATTGTGCACCTGGGCATTGCATTTATAGACTTAGGAGCAACTACTCTAATAATTAGAATAACTGCTAGAGTAACCACTCTAATAATTAAAATAACTACTAAAGTAACTTTTAGAGTAACCACTCTAATAATTAGAATAACTGCTCAAGTAACCGCTAGAGTAACCGCTCTCATCAGTAATGTTATTCAAAAACAATGATAGCAATAACCTTAACAATTATAGGCTCATTATGATCAACCACCTCCTTGTAAAATTATTAGGTAATATACTTGAGAGAAGGTTTAATAGTTGGGTTAAATTAAACAATGTTCAAGCAAATGCACAAGAATGTTTTAGGTAACATTGCTCCATAGTAGATCACTTAATTACATTAAGCTATGATATGGACCAAGCTAAAAGACCATCTAATAAGATTTATCTTTGCTTTGTGGATTTTTCCAAAGCTTATAACTTTGTTATTCATTATAAATTGTGGAGGCGGTTGAAAGATATTAATACTCTTGAAGAACTAATATTTGCTATGCAAAAGTTGTATAGTTCAGTATCAATTATATTTTTGAATAATAACACACAGGAAAATTTTATTCTAAATAATAATATTGAGCTAAAATAAGGATGTCCACTTTCACTCACTTTATTTGGCATCTTCGTTGACAAATTAGAACAATTGATTTCCTTTGTTGAAAATTGGAAATTTTATTGTAAATATATTAATATTTTTTATGACGTAGTTCGTATAGCAAAAACTTAAGTTTAAAGGAAGTATATGTGTTAGATTTTAGATGATTTTTGTATTTTCTCAGTGATGAAAGTTAAGTTAGCAAAACCAAAATGATAGTGTGGTATGAGATCTTTTACCAATGATTTTTATTTTGGGTCAAAAAAATAAATAAATTTGTATCCTCATATAAGTATATTTAGGCACCTTAGTTTCAAATAACTATTGTTGACAAGATTGCATCACTTAGAGGGTCTCAAACAATATATATACTTTATATTTAGTTCATAGTAGATGTGCACAAGAACAAATTTGGGCATAGGATGTTGGTAAGCAAATGTACAATCAACTTGTTCAGCCAATTCTATAATACAATTGTGAAACTTAGATATCCAATTTACTTGCAAAGCAATAGAAATGTTTGGAGTATGTTTAAAAACAATTTTTGTTGTATGAATTGCCCAAACTCCATATGATATTTTATTAAGTAGATATGCTACCTATAGAAGTTGTAACTTTAAAAAAAAGTTCAACAATTTTATAAAAAGATGTTTGCTAGGCTTGCTGTTTGCCTATCCACATGAGTTTATAAGATCACTTAAGAAAAAGGCTAGTTCAATAATGGAAAAAAATGGCTTCAAAAATAAAATAGAAAAAATTAAGCTTTAAATTTGAGCTTTGAGGATCTAAAAACAAGGATAAGATAGAAGCCATTGAAACCCATGTGGGAATAGCTATATAGAAAAAGCTAGTTTTATTTGTAACTAATTAGAGGAGGACCCTTAACAAAAATAACTACTTATCTATTTGTTGTTATTTCCAAACAAAGTAAGTTGACAATCACATACTCTTGTGGAATCTCACTATCTATTAATTAAAATAGGGAAATAGATCAATCTTCTAAAAGAGCAACACATTTGCAGATTAGTGGAAGGTGAAGAGCATATCTTTCTAAATTGTCCTTTCTTTAATGTTTTTAGACTTAGATATAGTATTTAGACAACAATTTTACCACACTTATTCAAGCTTGAGGTGTCAACTTTGAGCATTTTCTTGATGAGGTGTTCAAGATCCATCATGATCTTTGTAAAAAAAATTTTGTCCTATAGACTCTTTGTGGTTTCACAAAAATGTAATTAAGCATTGCCATTTCCATTTTAATATTGTTTTGGGTCATTTTTTTGATGAGGTGTTCAAGATCCATCATGATCTTTGTAAAAAAATTGTGTCCTATAGACCCTTCGAGGTTTCACAAAAATGTAATCAAGCATTTCCATTTCCATTTCAATATTGTTTTTAACCCAAACAAAAATGTGTGCAGAAGCATTGTCTGACTCTTCCTTGTACATTCACAAAAATGTGCGCAATGGATAGTACTTTGTACCTGTACATTCACAAAAATGTGCGCAATGGATAGTACTTTGTACCAATTACATTTCCAATTTTGAAGTATTATCTTAAATTTGCTCTACTTATTAGGTAACATAATAGAATTTTATGTTTACAGGAGATGGTTATACCATTAAGATTTAAATATATGTGTGTACATATTCTTACAAACATGTTTGTCATGAAATTTACCTTTTCTTCCCGTTCCAACATATCAGTTGATACAACCATTTTGGATTCACAAGAAGATTGATTGTGATCTTATGTTGCTCACTGTTAAGAACTAATATTACAACATATGCAGCTCCTACTTTTATGAGTTCATGCAAAATTAATAAAATTCTAAGCCTCTATGCAATCATGAGTTCTCTCTAAATACCAGCGTGTGTATTGTCATCTAAATACCAGCATGAATTACTAAACTGTGACGGAATGTCTCCATGAGGCAGACATTCTGATGAAGCATTCCAAAGTGAAAATTCCAGAGATACGTACTCTACCACAGAAGAAAAACGTTTGAGCTTTCCAACCATAGAAACTTTGGAATCTACCCAAACAAAGAAGATATCAAAATGATGGTAGCTTTGAAGCATTCTCAGGTAATGATCAATGCTGACAAAGGTGAGCTTATGATGTTAAAGCAGAAAATATGCCATCCCAAATTTTTGTTGTTGCATCCCCCCAGGTCTCTCTCTTTTATAAAATCATGCAATACGTTCAAGTATTTAAGGGTGGAAACATAAAGGTGAAATAGAAACCATCAAGGTAAAAATAGCCAAAATTGGTTATCACTGAGAAAACATAGAAAAAAACTTTCCTAATAAATGAACATACAATTAACCAAAAAGAAGAAAAAACTTGTACAAAAGGCCTTCGATAATTCAATAAGGAAAAGATTTTCATCATCTGTTTTTCCAGAACTGAATAGCATCACTTGCCACTGTTACAATTCTGGTTTCTCCAACAAACATACCTATTATATAAAATCAAGAAATCTAGTTATAATCAGCTACAGGTAAAGGACTCTGAACATACTTTTGGCATGTCCTGTCCTGTATAATTTGTTTATCTAGCAGTGAAATGGAAGTTCCTGCGTTTCAAAAATAGTTTCATCATTTATCTAACTTCACCATTAGCAAACATGTCTAGCGTCATCCTTGGAACCATTTACAAAATTCAGCTTCAAGCCATATAAAAAATTCTTCTGCTAAAAATGTTTCTCCACAATGGAAGGCATCAACTTCTACCCATTAATTCTTTCAAACAAAGAAATCCTTATTGGCTTAACCACAAATTTGTATTATTATTAACTTACCAAAGAAAAATGCAACAATTAGTCCAGGAATACAATTTCGAATGCAATCCAAGAGGCTTTTAACATTTTGAAAAAGCCTCACAACCTTGTACCCATGGAACTTGTCAACCCTGAGTAGCCTGAAAATACATTTGAGTACGATTTGGTAAGGTAGGCAAAGTTTGCAATAGGAGGCAAAGCTGCAACCCTCTCCCCATTTCTGAGCAAATTCTGGAGGTTCATTCTTTGAAGTGTTAGGACGGCTTTAGATTCTCTCCAAACAAATGCCAGTAAACCTCTACTACAAACAAATAAGTCCCCAGGTTTTGATCCAGGATACCTAAATCCGTATCCATTGGCTATTCCTTCTCCCTGATAAGCCTGTAAGACGTCTATGGGATTAGAATCCCTATCAGAATCCCAAGGAAACTTTTCCATCGATGCTTCTTCAATCCTTGCTATAAACATAGCTGAACCATTTGGATGAAGAACATAGTGGGTACCCTCAAGTATCTTGGTAGCAATCAGAATCTTGCCATCTTCAGATTCTTCATACGACAGCAGCAAGAAGAATAAGGCCTTTCCTGGCTTATCTTCTGTGGGTTTTCCAGGAGGCCATCCAAAAGTTCCACCCCATAAACCTGCATGCTCTCTTCCAAATGAAGGCCTCTGCTGGGGCATTTTGTATAGGGCAAATCTATTATCATGCATAATTGGCCATGACCTGTATAATGAAAGCTTCATTCTGCAAGGATTAAGGCATAGACCCACAGAATATCCTCTCTTCAAGAAGTCCTGCAACTGTAATCTTCTGCTATCTCCTGATGAAGAGTTTACCCTAGCCCCATCATGAGCTGTACCAATGCCAATCATCTGCTTCATTCTTTCCTTAACAACTTTGGCAATATTCAGCTTCTTGGTGGATGGCCCTCTATCCTTTCCACTCGTTCTACTGCAAGACTTCAAATTTGAGATTCCATTTTCAAGGCAATTTGAATTTCTCCCCTTCACTGATCCATGATCTTGGAATAAAACTGAATGCTGGCAATCATGAGGCCGATAAAGAGTATTCAAAACAATGTCAGAAGGGATCAAACCTGTTTGTGATCTCAAGAACCAGTTCCTCCTGCTGGGGTCTCCTTGCCTTTGCATGTGCATCAACAGTGACCTCCTCTCTGAGAGAAGCAACAAATCTTTCTCAACCATTTCCATGTCATAACCAAATCTCAAACTTGAACTTTGTGCTGTAGGAAACATTGGACCATTCGCAAAGGAAGGAATCTTCAACCTGATAAGATGGGCTACAAGTTCCAACAATCTACGCCTGTCTCCAAATCCCAATCGGCTAAACGAGGCAGCCTCATGATTTCCTTGATTATTGGGTAAACATCCATAAGAAATCCTTTCTGACTCTGATCGAACTATCTTTCTGAAACTATGATCACTAGTTCCCGCAGCATTACTACACCCTGCAGATACCCTGCTGCTCCCCGCAGCAAACCAGTCCAAGCCATCATCAGAAATCAGTCTCTGACAATCCTCTGTATTTTCCCTGAGCTCTACTTCCAGCAGCAAAACATTGCAACCCTTCTCGGCAGGCTTGAAACATCCGGGATAACAGAAATCCTTCTCCTTTTCCCTTCCATGAAGAAAAAATGAGTGCGATCCATCTGCATTGCAGATAATCTCAAAGACAGGGGCCCAAAGAAGACCACTGTCGAAACCCGAGGCACCAAGCTCTTGAGGTATGATTCTGCAACCCACAACAGAGAGAAATCCCCACATAACAAACACCATGTTTCCAAGCTCAGGATTCTGATGAACCCAAATGCCCAGAAGCGGCTTGACCCCAACAAGAAACCTGCACAGAACCTTGTAAGAGTCTAAAGCTGCACGCCACGCCTGCAAATTATCAGGTGTGTCCTCCATTACCTGAATACACTGCTGCCACCAAATCTTATCAGAGCTCAGTAAGACATTAAGCTTCTTGCAGGCAATGCTCATGTTACAGACATCTCTTGGCTGCAACGATCTCGAGACCAGCGAGAGAACATCTTCAGGCAAATCATGCAGAAGAAGACGGTTCTGCTGCGACCCACAAACCTCATAATCATCGTCCCTCCCTCCTATTGCTACATCCATAATTGTCATTCTTTGCTGACCCATGTCAGAAACCCTAACCCAGAAGCCCAGATAATTTTCTCTCAACCTTCTGCATCCCAAGTCTGAGATCTATCAATCATTTCAATTGAAGAATCAATCGCTCATCCCCTAATTTTCTCAGCACTGGTTCTTCCGTTGTTAAGAAACAAGCTTACCCCCTGCACTTGTTGCAATGCTAGAAAACTTGATGCCCTCTAAAGCACCATTATAGATTAAAAATAACACTTTCTTTTGCCAAAACAAGCCCACTGCCCCAGGAAACAGTGACAAGAGCAGTCCAAAGGCGCATCGGTGCCAAGGACGAGGCAAAAAACGCAGGCAGATCTGGTCCCATTCAAAAGCCTGGATTCTTGGAAACCTCCACTAGCATTACCCACAAGATACCTCCTGCCAAAAAACCCAGACCTCATATAAAACTTGTAAATAAACGGAAAGGAGTTATAAAACCAAATGAATTCATAACCAATTACCCACCATTAAAGCAAAGCACCAGGTCACAATCCAAGGCGTCTGGTCGCCATTAAACTAGCAGAAACTACCAGAAATTCAATTAAGGCACGAGCGGCATCTACGTCTAAGCCTGTAGGCAAGATCCTTGTGCATTCAGAGGACCATAAAAGAAAGAATTCAATATGGTGCATCCGAGCTCGTTTGCTTCTCCAGTCGGGATCTAAAATCGTTGCCACAAAGTCGCAAGTCAGAGAATGCAATTTCCAAACCAGAAAGTAGTGATCTATGGAATTTACCTATGCGTAGAGGGACTTATGAATTTGGGAATTCCAGAATTCCTTCTTGTCCGTTTTCATTGTGCTCTGTCATGGCCTCACCAAACTGAGGGCATGCAGAAATTATAGGAACATTTAGTATCTACCCACAGATGTATTTCCGTGTTCCACCACTCCCTCAACACTGATCGCTTCTTGTATTGTTGTTTTATAAAATCTGTCCATGTTCATGACTAAATATCAGTTTTGAAAATTGGGTTGTCCTTTTCCTAAAATGCCATGTGAACACATGAGATCTGTGGTGAATTTGTGGGCCGGTAAACACTTAAATTCCATCAAATTTCGCCGTCGATGGAAATTCGAGCACCAGCTCGTGTTCATCTTTGACTGGAATAATCTGCTAGAATTATCCCTTTGAATGCAAGGCTAACCTCATTAGTCTCCATTTTTGACGCACCAACGTCCTTAATTTCAATTTCTGACACAATAAACACGAGAACAATTGGGTCGCAGGCTTTCTCACTATGCTAAAGAAAACAAAACTCCGTCTTCATTGTAGGAGGCTATTCCATTGCTACTACAGTTATGAGCATACGCATGCATCTATAATCTTCAAACTAATAAATGAATATCTTGGTCACTATGTTACAAACTTAATTATATATAAATGACATTGAATTATGTTAAATAGTGAGATATTATGTTAAATAGTGAGATATTAGCTTAATGGTAAGACTTTTAATTTGGAAATTCCAAGTTATAATGTTCTAATTTGACTATATGTTTTAGAGGTAAATATTATTAAAAAAACAAAGTTTCAACTTTTGCCCAACACATACAATATTGAACTATATTTTGTTGAATTGTTTATAGAATTATTAGTACAAATATCACGATATTTCCAAAGGTTTTGTATGGTCATTTTATTTGTCATGTATGAATGAATCGAAGTTATACAAACAATTAGTTGTTAACCTAGTGGTAAGGCTTTTCATTTGGATGTTGTTTATCCTAGACCTCTCTCTATTACATAGTTTTTGTCCTTGGTTGCAAGTTTAGTTCTGTCTTTTGTATTCCTTTATGGAATGACTTTTGATTTTTTATCCTTCCAATACTAGTTGTTTCATCATCCATGTAATTGACTAGATGATGTTTTTGTCACAGTAGTCATTAAATATAATTACCAAATGGACTTGATTCACACTATTCTTTATGAGCGTTTTCTCCTACCTTTGAACTTGGTTCCTATGGTTTGGATCTCCATGCATTTTGCATGCACACTCTTTTTTGCACATGTCTACTTCAATTACACACTCTTTTATTTTGCCCATGTATTCTCTCATTACCTTGCTAGCATCATGCTTCTTCATAGGTTTTACTTTCTTTACTATGTTACCATGCTATTTTTTGGAATTCATATCTCATCCTCTTCTCTACTCTTCTTCCTTACTCTCTTCATACCAACATACATGGATGATCTCTAAATCATTTATTGGGTTACATCCTTTTATTAAAATCATTACGGTTATTCTTAATAATTTTCTATTTTATATTTTATTGCACATAAAATAACATCTCATAGATTGGTTCATTTCTTATGATATCTCAAGCTCCTTTTTAATCACAAGGATGATATAGTGCAAATTATTATTTTGTTTCCATGGTAAATGTTTATTTTATTCTAAACATGGCATGAACTTTGGAAGTTTCATGTTGGCCAAATATGGACAAAATGGGGTTCATTACACATTCCTCCCCTTCACTTTTGTCAATCAACCTTTCTTGGAATCCATCATATGTTTTATGTTTTACGTTTTTCAATTCTTTAGGAAACATTTAAAAATAGTTAACTTTTGGGATGATACCCTCACTAGCAGGGTTTACAACCACCACATTTTAGGGAACAAGAAGCAAAATAATTTCATAGGATGAATTTTGAATTGTAACTTCATTAACCTCTATCTAACATTCTTTCTTTTCTAGTGCAAATTCTTCTGTACTAATATTCTTAGACTAATGGTTTATTAGAGTAGGTCTAGATTATTGATTCTTCAATTGCTTTCTCAAGTGCTAGATATTCTTTTCTTCCCTTCTTGTTTTAAAGACTAATGGTTGGTCATCCTCTTTCTCATTGTATGATATATCTACTTTGCAACTTGATGCTTTTCTTTTGGATCTTACAATAATGGTTATATAGGTTTTATTTTCAAGTTCCTCATCATTGTCTTTGACATCTTTATTTTTTACATTTGCACCTTACTTTGAATACACTTGATGTATATGTAAAAAAAATTGATTAATTTTCTGATGGTGCTACATATCATGCAACATAATTGACAATATATGAAACAACACATTCTATTTTTTTTTGTGGTTTATTATCTATTGTAGTAATTAATCATTATGGTCAACTTATTTCCTAGCTTTCTAAATCATGAATTCAAAATGTTAATTGACATGAATATTGATAAGCAATGTGGACAAATGTTGATCCTAAATCTAAAAGACATTGTGGGCGATTACCTTAAACTTAGAAGACATCATAGATTAACCCTAAATCCAAGAGATGCCACACGTATTTACCTTAAACTTAAAAGACATCATAAGTTTCCCTTAAATCTAAGAGACATCATAAAAATTTATCTTAAACTTAGAAAGCATCATAAACCATACTCTCCATAGTGCTTACCTAATTTTACCAATCACTAGAGAGTTATTGGAATGGAAGAAAAATGTTGGAACTAAAGATCATAGAACTTAGTGGGGGGGTGGTGGATGATGAATAAATTCCCTTAATTTAAAAATTAGTTGAGACAAAGCACACACACCAAATTTAACATGCTTCCCCAACTTGGGTGGTCCACACTTGAAGGATAGTTTGCAAGCACACCTCCAAACTTTGTTGCTCTCAAATGTGTTTGAAGGGTACCACACCTTGTATAAGCTCTAAGCTTTGCTATGGAGTGATTCGATGCTATGAATCCACTCAATCCCACAAGGTCCCAACAAGCTTAGAATGTGGTTTCTAGGATCCCACAACCTTTACAACTTGAGCTCCACTCTGGAGTGTTGTGGCGCTACACCAACACTCAATCCCACAGGATCTCGACAAGCTCAAGCAAGATGCCTTCCCACAAGAAGCACATCAACCCTGTAGGGCAACAAGAGAGAACAACAATCACAAGGAAAGAATGCAACTAAGTTTGTTGATCCTTGTACTTTGAGGTACAGCTCACTTTGACCAATTACAACAAACAAAAGATTGTATAATGAAGAACAATGATGATTGCTTAATGATTACTATTGATAGTACTCAAAGCTTGCACATTTCCCAATGAGAATGAAGTCTTCTTATAGCCAATATGTTTTCAAAATCCCCTTGGAATTCATGCAATGGCTATCCAACGATCACTGAAGACATCTTCTTCAAGACTGAGACATCTTTCTACATCAGACCTTCATTCTGGAAAGACGTCTTCTTTTCATAAAAGATGTCTTTCTCTCTAGAAAGACATTTGCTATTTTTTAGAGATGTATTGTCCTATGCTGCCTTCAATTCTGCCAAGATGTTTGCTGTTTCTTGAAGATGTTTTTTTTTGCACTTTGAAATCTTTGTTCCTTGTCCATGTTCTTAAGCTTTTGCATGTCTTCTTGTCTCAATCCAAGTTATTCCTTGAGTCTTCTTATAGGCTCCATCTTGATCTTTGAGATTTTCATTTCAACATTGCTTTGTAGATGCCATCTTATCTTCCTCTTGTGAATTTTATGTACTTGTTCTATAATCATGACAACCATACAAACATTCTAGATCTTCATTTTCCTTAGAGTTTTGACATAACAAAAGGTTAATAGGAACATCAAAAATTGAGAAAATTTATTTGACGATAACTCATGATCTGATCATGGTTTGTACCATGACCTCTTCACAAGTCACGTTGAAAGTTACTACTGAAAAGTCACTAACCATGACTCATGGTCTTATTGTGGTTTGGACCACAACCTTACTACAAGTTATGGTGAACACCATGATTATAAGAGCCACATATCACAACTCATGGCAGAGGTTTCTCTTGATTACCATGACCTATGATTAGATCATGATCATGGTTTCCATTAGAAATCTTAGTAGGAGTTATCGTCCTGTTTACCACTGATGAAGTGTTAGTAAGTTAGTTGCATCGATGGACATACATCCATGCATTCCTATCAACATATCCTCTGATAAGTTAACACATATGCATCAACATCATCCACTTCTAAGCCTATATAAATGCATGTACCATATGCATTTATGGTACATTTGGTCATTCTAGCAATGAAGCTCTTGCATTTTATTTCTATAGGACTTGGCCAAATTTCCCTCTAAGTGCCTACAACATGGATTGAGTTGATTAAGTAGAGTTTTATTCAAGTGCATGATAAATCTAGATACTTTTGCATGATGACAATAAAATTGATATTGATTCCTTCCATTGCAGCGCCTAGACTAGCACTTAGTTTATTTTCAACATTTACTCTTAATACACTTTAGTTTCTAGCACTTAACAATTTAATATTTTATTCCATAATAGTGTGAGTATGACCACTTCGAGCATAATATATTAATGTTTGGTAATCCCAACAGTGGATACTTAGTACACCCAACAGTGAACACTTAGTAAATTAGTAACATAAATTAGTAACATTAATATAAGTTCAAGATGAATACGGAAAGTGGGAATAGATACTCTATGCTTAGGATAGTTTAAATTACCTTAAATTTTTTAGTTAGTTTAATATTTTAATATCTCAACTAATTTATTATCTTAATATTTTAATAAATAATAATAATAATAACACAAATATCTTATACCTCAATCACACTTAAACATACTAATTGAGCTAGCATAAGTGATGACTGAAAAGACAATAACCAACAACCAAGCGTCTAGTTATCTAGGATACTATTAGCCCAAAGTTCTAGAAATTCAACCAAATCATGTGTACATGCTTGTGATCTATATGGTTGGGTGTAGAAGATACTTTTCACTCATCATTGGCACCATTGTTGGAGAACTTCGATTGTGCACTAAGTATTTTAGATAATTATATCATGCAAAGATAGTTGTCTGAACATAGAGAACCATTAAAAAAAAAATAACATTCTAATCTAGGCACACTATAAGAATAAACTAAGAGATGACTTCTTCTCATAGGGATTACTTTCCACCTATCAATGATAGAACAAGAAAGAACTTGGACAAAGTACCTCAACAATTCAAAGTGGTATATTTACACCCAGATCCATGCCATTTGAACTTCACTTTTATCCTTCACTAGGATGAATAGTTGTGATGGAGAGACTTGGAGAGAAACATTGTGTTGCCACTTGATCATCCCATTCCATCAATGTTCATGGCGGCATTGAAAAAGCTAGGGATTGAAGCAACAATTCTAAAGTACCAAGTGATAGATCATCTCTCTAGAGATTATCAACCTACAAAGGCCAAACTCTGAGATGACAAACTAGAGGCCCACCATGAAGCCTACAAAGGCAAAATGGTTATGATCACACTAACATCATAGTCATAAAAAGAGAACACAAAATGTCTGTTAGAAAGATCTTAATGTCAAGGTTCTCCTCTCTTCGATGAAGACAACATGATCCACCAATGGTTATGTTCAACCCTAGAAAATAACCATAGTAAGGGGAGAGCTAGACCTAGAACTAGGAGGATCTCAAGGCCAATATATCCTAGTTATCATGAAAGAGAGAAATCAGGGCATTAGAGAAGAAGAAGAAGAAGTTGGTACAACTCTCCTAGCTCTCCATCCTCACCATCTTCCAAATCATCTAGGTCTCACAAGGAATAGCATGATCAACATCAAAGGGAAAATGATTGGTGATAAGGTGGAGATGATAGGAGGTACCATCACATGGATGGTAGAAGGAAATATAGATAAGAGTAAGAGGAAAAGGGACTTCATCAACAAAGAAGAAGTAGTAGGCCATACCATAGGAGACATGGCCATGATAGGGATCATGATGAATAAGATGTTTATGATGAACCATTGTTTCATTGCTTGCTACAAGAAGCATGATCAACATCTGTAAGGTAGTGCATATCTCCATTAGACATTAGAAGAATAGTTAGATCAAAGGGCCTAACATGAATAATATCCCTAACTTTGAAGAAGTCTATAATGCTAATTTGTAGCATCACTTGTGATGAGCAACGAGGTACCCCTATGCTCAACCATACGAATACGAGTGTGTACATCACTTGTGATGAGCAACGAGGTACCCCTATGCTTAACCATACGAATATGAGTGTGCACATGTGATCTGGTCGAACACCGCAGACAGACTAGTTGTGACACCTAGATAGTTATATGTTGACTATAGTTTGCTATCTTCCCACCTGGACTAGTATTTGCTTTGTCACATATGATGATTTATTCTAGAGTGAGGTGTATGATATGGTTTCTACTACTATGCTACTCCTAAGGACAATGAGAAGTAACTTAATTAAGCTAATATGCAATAAGAAATAAAATCTAAGCTAGCCTAAGTGTGATGAGCATCCATCCTTAATAATCCGTATGCATCTTGAACTTTGTGTACTACTTCTGGGATTGCCAAGTGCACATCACTTGAAACACTACTTGATATGCTACTGGGTTACCATGTAGTTACACTTAAATACTCGTGATTAAGATGTACTCATTTCGTGTAAACAATAGGAATAGTAAATGACAATAAAAGAAATATTAACTAAGAAAACAATAATAAATAATTAACAATTAAACAATAAAAAACTAAGTGAATGCTGCAATGATGAAGTAATCTTGATCTCTATTGTCGATTGTGTGTGTGTCCAAGTACGTCACACTCGAACAAAGGTTCTGTACAATTACAAGCATCACATTGCAAGCACGCACTTGGGAAAAGAACTAAAAACTAACAAAAAGACTCCAGACTCCTAATGACTAACTAATCCTCCTCCTCATGTGCCTAAGTGCTATATTTATAGGCTAACCTAGGAATCACAATATCGTGTATACAATATCGTATCCAGGCTGTGATATTGTGTACCTGATATCGTGTACCCGATATTGAGGCCTAGCAAATCACAATTCATCATACCCCCATGATTGAATAAAAAACTTATCTTCAAGTTAAACAAAATGAGGAACAAGTTCATTTGATTACATAGTGGATAGGTACGGGATTATGGAATGACCATGGATTATTCCATGCCGCAGTGTGGGACTAGACAAAACAAAATTGGGACACCAACACAAAATACAAAATACAAAATTTTTTGGAACTCACGTGGTTCCTGGTGGCAGTGGCTCCTCCATGGGATTTTTTCCTTTATCCTGTCCTCTAGGATTCTGAAATGGATACTTTTGAAGAAGTGCCTAAAGTTTTTCCTCCTCTGTTTGAGGATCATGTGCCATCCATGCTTATGTTCCAATGTTTAACAGAGTTGGCACCTCCCATGGATACGACAATTGCAAAAACATTTGGTTGGCTTTAACATACCATGCTGCAAATAGCCATCGTTCCTCCTCATAGGCTCTGCCTTGTAAGCCATTGAGCCAATTCTGCTGCTACATCCTTTTGGCCTTGGTAGCTAGCTTTTACCACCTCTAGTTCAGAGTTTGCTACCTCAAGTCTTTGCAATGTCTTCTTGTGTTCAACGAACTCTTTTTCATATTTGGCATAGGTGGCACCTTCCTATTTTTCTAGCTCAGCCCTTGGGTGCCTTGTTGTTAACATGACCAAGTTGGCATACTGTAGATTGGCCAACTCCATGTATTCTGTGAGATCCTAAATTTGTAGGTCCTAGCTCTTTAATTCTACTTGGTGGGTGAAGGCATAAGTGTCCAGTATGGCTTGCCAGTTAGGGTGTTGAACACTGAAAGAGTTAATGTGATTCTTAGCCATATGAATCTATTTTTCGATGATCTCCTTATACATCCCTACTTGATCATGAAAATGCTCCTTTAATTTTTCATGTCACTTAGCCGCATTCTGCCACTCGCTTATTTCAATGGCCATCTTCTGCCAGATGGCATGTACCTCCTCCATTGAGAGGGTTCTGTTCTCTCTAGCTAAGTGACTTATGTCTTGGTTAACTCTTATTAGTTTTTCTTGCATTTGTTGGAAACTTTCCTTGAGAACATTCTTTTGTTTTTCAACTGACGTTAACCAAAGATTTTTGGCAGTAACAAGTTTATTTTCTTCTTGTAAGGCCTTGAGTTATTTTGCATGTGCATATGTTTGAGCTTGTGCTTTTGAAGCATCCCAATTAGCCTTCTCCTTTTCCATTGCCACCCTTTTATTCTCCTCTAGAAATTTATTTAGCTGCTCTCTCCTAAATGATTCTAGCTAAATGGCTGGAACAAGTTGGGACGAATCTCGCTATTTAGCTTGTAGGATAATGAACTTTTCCTAGAGTTTGCTCAACTCATTATTTTCTGCATGTTTGGCCCTAACCTCAATCATGACTAGCTTTCCTTTAGTGGAAATGAGGTCTGATTGTGTCACTGTGACATCCTAGGGAATGTCAAACAAGGATGTCATTACTTGTCCTATTCGCAGCAAGCGATCCAAAGCATCCTCATGTTCTATAGGAGTCATTGAGGTACCAGCCAGAACTTGAGCATCACGTGCTTTTATGAAATCTTTTGGTGGCACAACAAGGATGTTAAATGATTCTTTGATGTGGTCTACGATCACCTCTGCTACTCCAGTTGCATCCTAGTGTTGCATGACCACCACTATGGTGCCTTTACTAGTTTCCAATTGTATTTGGAATGATGTAGCATTTCCCAAGATTTTTTGTGACCAATGTGATTCCCCTTCTCTTGTTTGTATTGAGACCTCGCCCCTTGCATGATCGATTGATATGGTGGGCTGTACAGTATCATCGATCCCCTTGAAGAGATTGGCCTCATCCCTACTTCCCCAACTGACTATTTTTGCAATGGCCCTGAGATGGCTCATTAATGATCAATAATCTTGTGGTGGCGGTGGTGATTGTTGGTCTTACTAGCTCGTGGGCTACGTGCTAGGCCCTACTTCTTGTTGTTGGCTAAGCCTCATGTTTGGAAGTTGGCTAGGCCCTACTTTTTGATGTGCAGTGGGCCTAACTATCTATTCTTGTTCAGGCTCCAATGTCTCACCAACTTCTTTTCTTGGTGCTGGTGGCTTCAGTAATTTGGCATATGAAGCATTTTGAGCTCTTTTGGGGATGTCATTAGTGTACCCTAGAATCCTAGCACATTGACACAGCTTCCTGATTAGACATGGAAAGGGGAGTGCAAAATTTCCTATCTTCCATTCCTCAAACCACCTCAATATCTCTATTAAATACAAATGGGGCAAATTGGCATCAACCTTGCCCATCAAGATCGCACTTCCTCTGATTGCATAGGTAGAAATCCTATTTAACCCCTTCATTGGAAAAATGTAATAGGTACGAATTTTGAAATAAATTCTCTCTTCAAGGGTTAGTTCTCCATATGTTTTGTCTTCCTTGCCATACACCCTTTTTAGCCATATTTTTCTTGCATTAGCATTGGAGTAGGTGGATAGATGAGCAACTTTAGGCCCTGTATTTGGAAGATTTAGAACTTCTACAATGGCCTTTATGGAGAAATCAATTGAAATTCCACCAATGTCAATGGTGGTGCCTTCCTCTTTGTTATGCCAAAATTAATAGGTTTCCCCCAAATATCATTCTCCACTTTCCTAGAGAATAGGTCATATTAGAGATCCCTTGAGTTGATCCTTAACTGGTTTGGGGATGAATTTAGTAAAAGGCCCAAAATTAAGTTCCACAATCACTGCAGCAGATGTGGACCTTTCCCGAATGGCTTGAACATATTCCGGGGACAACATGAGATGTTGTCTTTATTTGGGTGCCTTGCCCTCTCTACCTTCTTCCTGACCAGATTGTGCAATGATAAGGGTTTCTTGATGGATGTTGAACAATTGTGCCTCCTATTCTACATGCTCCACATAAGGTCCTTGGCCTCTACTTCTTCTCGGATGTTTGGATGCACCTTGAGAAGGTCCTCCTTGTTGTCCTCATTTAGGGACCCTTAATCACACAAAGATTGATTGTTAGTAAGGTTATTTAAAGAAGTTGAATTATCTCATACCTTACTCATTACCTTTAATAAATGTGAATTCTTTGCTTAATGTGATTTCAGAGTTAGAAATTTTTTAAGGAAGTTCCCTTAAAAGTTTTAATGTCAAGCCCAATTTGATTAGGTGACTCCAATAATAATTTAAATGATTTGGGTGAAGGAAGAAAATTAGTTTGGCATGAGTTTTTAACATTTTTTGATAGTACTTACCCCTATGATATCCTTTAGGAAATAGAAAATTTCAAAAAAGTTATGCACAAATTCTACCGTACCCCTCCCCCATGACTGAGTTAAACACTCTAGGTTTAATTATGTGCAATCAGAAAAGAAATCGGAGCGTTAATGAGCAAGATATTGAAAGTTGAATGTTAGACTCTCAAAGCACTAAAATCATGAAAGAAAATTTGAACAACTTCCCCTCATATATTGTTGAAAATGGCTTCTAAATGAGCAAGGGCCCCATATATATAGGTTTTATAGACACGATATTGTGTATGCGATAACATGTACCTGATATCGTGTCAGACCTGATACCAAGTACCTAATATCGTGTCCTATCAAAAATAGGGTACTTAGTGAAATTGATGATTTTTCAAGTTTTTACAGCCAAAAATGAAGGATTGGAGGTAGATTGGCAAGGTCTGGGATAATGTCAAGTGGAAATTAATGTACCAAAAGTGTAATGAAGTGGAGTGATACAATGAAGTTCTTTTAATAGGGTAAGGAAAAAGGACATGTAGTGGTTCTAAGGAATGTTTGGTTGAAATAATGAGAAAGGAAAGAATAGATTTGGCAATGCAATACTTGGAGGGTATAGAATGATGTGGTGGTGTGCAACAAGTACAAATTATAGAAGTCACATAAGTGGGTCCTCCCCAAAGTAGGTTCCAACCTATCATGCCCTTACGTAACCATACCTTAAAATGTCTATAGGCACTAGAAGGGTTAAATGTAATATGCACCTATGCAACAAAACACACACATGTTAAATACAACCATGATGAGGTATGAATTCAATGCCACACAAGACACAAGTTAGAAATATTTGGATCGTGAGATGAGACGAATCATAGAAGGGATTGTAGAGATTGAGACATGAGGTAACTTACCCTGGGTACAATGAATCCAAAGTGTTGTGCATGATTAAAATACCATTAGCCTTTGCTCCAAGATCAAAACCAAGTCCATACCTCTGATTAGTGACATTGCATTATTTCATCTCGATGATAGACAACCATAAGAACATCATGATAGCAAGGCGTATGATCACTTGGCGTTTTGCCTAAGGGAGGAGTGATTCAAATTTGTCTGTGGCACATTTTCCTTGAGCTTTTCTTTTCTATTTCTCTTCTTTATTTTTCTTTTTTTCTTCCTTCTTCTTTTCTTTTTCTTCTTCTAGCCACTTTTTGCACTTTCTCTTTCTCAAAGGTGATCTGGAGAAGTTGGCAACCTTTAGGCATGGGTGCATGTCTTTCCAGTGGGACCTCCTAAAACAGCATTGAGTTCCTTTATTGAGTACCTTTATTACAACTCTTACTCCCATTGTTTGTTAGATATATAAGGATCTTAGTATGACCAAGTTCCATGATAGCACATACAGATGTCACCAAAGAGAATCTACATTGATGTCACACCCATGTCATTCCCTCTTGGTTCATCACTCTTCACTCTAGGCATAATGTGTACAAAGTTACTTTAAATTTTGATGATAACAAGAATATCATTGTCCCCAGAGTAAGAACCTCTTATTAATAGAATGGGTGGGTGGATGTTTTGGGCTCACTATCCAAATAATTAGTCACTTGTGACTTGATAGCATAGAACAACATCTCAACTGACTGGTTACATGAGTATTTTATTCACATATGAGATTACCCACGAAAAGATAAAATGACAAACTGAAAAACAAGAAAATAGAAATTAGAGAACAAAAATTAAAAAAAAAAAATTGTAAAACCAAAGAAAAGGAAAACATTTACTAATTTTGCTTGTTAGAATGGAGGGTATCCCCCATGACTAAACATTTGATCATGATAAGAATTAATAAATGAAAAGTTAGGATCCATGCATGTTGGAAAAATTGGGGTTTGGTCATATCCAAACCACTGGGTGTCTTTTGGTGTAGTGGTAGGAATGTACCCAAATTGGGATTCATACACTTGATTAAAGTAGGCATAGTGGGATGAATTATAAGACGTGGTCATGTGATAAGAAGCTAACCCACTATGGCATTGGTAACCATAAGATGGCATGCAAGGATCGATATGTTTCCTCACATTGTTATATTCATTGGGCCGCATGGTTTTTGGAGTATTGATTGGTGGCCTATGTAAGTGATGAGTTGTGAGGTACCCCTACACTCAACTATACGAATATGAGCGTGTACGCACGATCTAGTCGAACTCTGCAGATGGACTAGTTGTGGTATCTAGATAGTTACATGTTGATCGTAGTTCGATGTCTTTCCACCTAGACTAGTATTCGCTTACCATGTATGGTTTAGTCTAGAGTGAGGTGTATGATATGATTTCTATCACTAGGCTACTCCTGGAGACAATGGAAAATAATCTTGATTAGACTAGGAAGCAATAGGAAGTGAAGTCTAGCTAGCCTAAGTGCGATGAGCATTTATCCTTAATCATCCATATGCATCTTGGACCTCATGTACTACTTTTGGGATTACCAAGCACACATTACTTAAGCACTCCTAAATACGCTACTAGGTTACCAAGTAGTTACAATTCAATGTTCGTGATTAAGTCGTACTCATTTTGCATTTAACAACAATAATAGTAAATGAAGGTAAAGAAATATTAACTAAGAAAATAATAAATAACAATAACGGTTAAACAATTAAAAAGTAAGTGAATGTTGCAATGATGGAGTAATCTCGATCTTTATTGCCGATCATGTGCATGTCCAAGTACGTCACACTTGAATAAAGGTTCCGTACAATTACAATCATCACACTGCAGGCATGCACTAGGGAAAGAATTGAAATGAATTCAAAACTGACAAAAAGACTCTACTCTAATACTTACTGACTTCCCCTTTCCTGTGCTCCTAAATATGGTATTTATAGGCTTACACAAGAATTATGATATTGTGTATTCGATATCGTTATCTAGGCTGCGATATTTCGTACCCAATATCGAGGCCTAGAAAAACATGATTCATCATATCCCAACGACTAAATAACAACTCATCCTCACGTGAGACAAAATGAGAATAAGTTCGATTGGTTACATAGTGGATAGGTATGGGATTATTTTACTAACTAGGAATTACTCTTGCCGCAGTGTGGAATTGAACAAAACAAAACAAAATTGGGACACATACACAGAATTGACAAAAGATAAAATTTATTGGACTCATGTGATTCTTGGTGGTGGTGGTTCCTCCATGGGTCTCTTCCCCTTATCTTGTGCTCTAGGTTTTGGAAATTGACGTTTCTACAGGAGTGCCTAGAGCTTTTCTTCTTTGGTTTAGGGACCCTGTGTTGTCCATGCTAATGCTCCAATGTTTGATGGAGTTGGCACCTGCCATGGACACGACAGTTGCAGAAACATCTGGTTGGCCTTGACATACTAAGCCACAAATAGCCATCATTCCTCTTCATAGGCTCTGGATTTGCCCTTGTATTTGTAGTAGTTCATGAGCCATCGAGCCAAATCCACTGCAACATCCTTTTATCCTTAGTAGCTAGCCTTGACCACCTCTAGTTTAGAATTTGCCACTTCTAACTTCTGCAGCATCTTCTTGTGCTCAGCAAATTTTGTTTCATACTTTGTGTAGGTGGTTACTACCTGCTTTTCCAATTCTGTTCTCGACATCCTACTATCAACATGGCCAAGTTGGCATACCACAGGTTTTCCAACTCTATGTACTTTGTAAGGTCTTGTATCTGCAGGTCCCAGATTATCAGTTTAGCATGGTGGACGAAGGCATAAGTATTTAGTATGGTCTGCTAATTAGTGTTTTGAGCACTGAGAGTGTTAATATGGGCTTTGACCATATGGATTTCTTTTTCTATCACTTGTTTGTACATCCCCACCTGATCTCTGAAGTGCTCTTTGAGCTTCTCATGTCTCTTGGCCTTGTTCTGCCATGCACTTATTTCAATTACCGTCTTTTGACGGATCACACGTACCTCCTCCATTGAGAGGATTTTGTTTTCTTTGGCCAAGCGATTCATATCCTGGTTAACCCTTATTAATTGTTCCCGCAATTATTGAAAATTTTTCTTGAGAACATTCTTTTGTTTTTCCACTATAGTCAACCAAAGATTGTCAGTGGCAAGCTGTTTATTTTCCTCTTATAAGGCCTTGAGTGCTTTGGCATGTGCATATGTTTGAGCTTGTGCCTTGGAAGCATCCTAATTGGCCTTCTCTTTTTCCTCTACCACTCTTTTATTGTTTGCCAGCAATTTATTCAGTTGCTTTGTCTAGAAGGACTCTAGCTAGTTTGCAGGGATGAATTGGAATGGATCTCATTGTGTAGCTTATAGGGTGATGAGCTTTTCTTGGAGTCTTTTTAACTCCTCCTTTGCATGCTCGGCCCTGACCTTTGCCATGACCAACTTCCCTTTTGTGGAGATGAGATCTGACTGAGTTGTTGTGACATCTTGAGGGATGTCAAATAGGGATGTCATCACTTGTCCTATCTACAACAACTGATCTAGAACATCCTCATGCTCCATAGGAATCATCGAGGGACCGGCCAAGGTTTGAGCATCGCAGGCTCATGTAAAATCTACCAATGGCACAACAAGGACATCGAATGATTCTTTTATGTGGTTTGTGACCACTTTTGTGGCTCCCACTGCATCTTGGTGTTGCATGATCACTACTGTGGTGCCTTCACTAGTTTCTAATTACACCTAAAAAGATGCAACATTCCTAGAGATCTATTGTGATCAGTGTGATTCCCCTCCTCCTATTTGGATAGATACCTCACCCCGTGCGTAATCAATTGAGATCGTGGATCGTACGACATCATCGATGACCCTAAAGAGATTGGCCTCATCATGGCTTCCCCAACTGATCATTTCAACAATGGCCCTGAGATGGCTCATCGACGGTCGATAGTCCTGCAGTAGTGGTGGTGGTTGGTCTTACTGGCCTGTAATTTGTGTGCTGGGTCCTACTTCTTGTTCTTGCTTAGGCTTCATTATCTCATCAGCATTTTTCCTTGGGGCTGGTGGCTTCAGTAATTTAGTGAATGAAGCATTTTGGTCCTTTCTGGGAACATCATTGGTGTACCCCAGAATTTCAGCATGTCGGCACAGCTTCTTGATGAGATAGGGGAAGGGCAATGTGAACTTCCCCATCTTACGTTCTTCAAACTGCCTTAAAATTTCTGTAAGATATAGATGGTGTAGGTTGGGACTAACCTTGCCCATTAACATGGCACTTCCTCTAGCTGCATATGTGGAAATTCTATTTAAACCTTTTGTTGGGAAAATATGATATGTGCTGATTTTGAAGTAGATTCTCTCTTCAAGTGTCAGCTCTCCATATGCTTTGTCTTCCTTGCTGTATGTCCTTTTCAACCATATCTTTTGTGCATCAGCATTGGAATGAGTGGACAAGTGAGAAACTTTTGGCCCTATATTCGGGAGATTTAGAACTTTCGAAATGGCTTTGGCAGAGAAATCAACAAAAACACCACCAATATCAATAGTGATGCCTTCTTCTTTATTGTGCCAAAATTGGTATGTCTCTCCCAGGTACCAATCACCACTTTCAGAGAGAATAGGCCATAGTGGGGACCCTTTAAGTTGGTCCTTGACTGCTTCAGGAGCAAACTTAGTGAAAGGTCCAAAGTTGAGTTCCACAATCATAGCTACTGACATGGACCTTTCATGAATTGCTTGAACACATTCCGAAGACAATGTGAGATGTTATCCTTATTCAGGTGCTTCATTGTCTCCTCCTTCAGCATGTCCTGATTGCACAATAACATGAGGTTCTTGGTGGATGCTGAATGATTGTGCCTCCTTTTTTGTATGTTCCTCAAGAGACACCAGCCTCTAACTCTCCTTGGCCATTTGGATGCACCCTGAGAGGGTCCTCCTTGTTGTCCTCTTTTAGGCACCATCTGCAATCACACGAAACAATTATTAGTAAGGCTATTTACAAAATTTGATTTATACCTTGCTCCTTGCCTTAATAGATTCATTTCTTGCTTAGTGTGATTTAGAGTTAGAGATTTTCATGAAAATTCTCCTAAAATTTTTGATAATGGGCCCC
Source organism: Gnetum montanum (assembly GCA_015680685.1). NCBI lineage: Eukaryota > Viridiplantae > Streptophyta > Gnetopsida > Gnetales > Gnetaceae > Gnetum > Gnetum montanum. The sequence goes on from MNCI01011232.1 coordinate 151,464, forward strand.
ATTTTGATTAGGTGATTCGAAAAAATAATTTTCATGGTCTGGGTAAAGAGATAAAATTAATTTGGCACCTATTTCTAACAATTTTAAGCTCGCTTACCCTTATGATATCCTTTAGGCAATGACGAATTTCAAAAAAACTATGTGCAAATTGGAATGTACCCTTCTCCCAAAACTAAGTTAAACACTGTGGATTTAAGTAGGTTCAATTGGAATGAGAATTAGAGTGTTAATTAGCAAGTTATGGATGTTTGACTGGTGGGTGCGCAAGCTCGACAATTTGTGGAAGAAAATTTCAACAACTCCCCTTGCATGAATAGTGAAGAATGATGTTGATGTGCTTGGGGGGTCCATATATATAGTATTTATAGACATGATATCATGTACCCAATAGCGGGGACCCGATATCGTGTCGGACTCAATATCAGGTACCCGATATCGCAGCCCTTCTAAAATAGGGTACTTGGAAAAATTGATAAATTTTTAAATTTTCAAGGCAAAAAATGAAGGATTTAAGGTTGAGTTGAAAGATCTAGGGTAGCTTTTAAAGAAACCTAAGGGCATCAAGAGTGTGATGAGGTGGAATTTAACAATGAGATTCATGAATAGGATGAGGAAAAAGAACATGTAGTGGTGCACAGGAATGTTTGAATTAGAATGATGATAAAGGAAAGAATAACATTAGCAATGCAGTATTTGGAGGGTATAAAATGATGTGATGATGATGTGAAATGAGTGCAAATTACAAAAGGTACGCAAGTGGGTCCTCCCCAAAGCAAGTTCCTACCTATCATGCCCTTACGTAACCACACTTGAAAATGTTCGTAGGCACTAAAAGGGTTAAATGTAATCCATACTAGTTTCACAAAACACACACATGTAGATACCACCATGATGAGGTATGAGTTCAATGCTACATAGGACACGAGTTACAAATACATGAACAATGAGATGAGGCGAATTGTAGAAGGGATTGTAGAGATGGGGACATAAGGTAACTGACCTAGGGCACAATGAATCCTAAGTGTAGGGTGTGATTAATGTGTCATTAGCCTGTCAGTCCAAAATCAAGACCAAGTCCATTCCTCCGATCAGTGACATCACATTGTTTCATCCATTGATGGACAACCAGAAGAGCACCATGATAGAAAGGCATACGATCACTTGGTGTTTTGTCCAAGGGAGGAGTAATTTGGAATTTCTCTACAGCACACATTTTTTTCTTGATCTTTCTTTGTGTTTTTCTTTGTTTTCTTATTTTTCTTTTTCAAGCTACTTTGGCACTGTGTTCTTTTCAACATTGAACCAGAGAAGCCACCAACCTTTAGGCATGGGTGCATGTCTTTCCAGTGGGATCCCATAGAATAGCATTGAGTTTCTTTATTGAGTGCCTTTATTGCTCTTACTACCATTTTTCATTAGATCTACAAGGATCTTAGTACAACTAGGTTGCATGATAACTCCTACATATGTCACCAAAGAGAATCCACAAGTCCCCTTAATGTGACACCCTGGCCATTCCTTCTTAGTCTATCATTTTTTTTGCTCTGGGCATAATGAGCACAAAAGTACTTTTAAGTTTTCATGATGACAAGAATATCATCGTACCCAAAGTAGAACCTCTTATTAATAGAATGGTTGGGTGGATGTGGTGGGCTCTTTGTCCAAATAATTAGTGCCTTGAGACTTGATAAGTATAGAACAACACCTCAACCAACAAGTCACATGAGTGTTTTATTCATAGATGAGATTACCCATAAAAAAGATAAAACAAGAAATTGAAAGATGAAAAACTGGAAAAACAAAAATTGTAAAATTGAAGAAAAGAAAAGAAATTTATTAATTCTATGTGTTAGAATGGGGAATATCCCCCATAACTAAACTTTTAATCATGGAGAGAATTAATAAAAGGAAGGTTTGGATCCATGTATTTTGGAAATGTTGGGACCCAGTCATATCTAAACCATTGGGTGTCTTTTGATGTGGTGGTTGGAATTTACCCAAATTATGGTCCACACACTTGATTAAAGTTGACATAGTAGGGCAAGTTATAAGATGTGGTTAATTAATAAGGAGTTAACCAATCATGGCACCTGTGATTGTAAGATGGTATGCAAGGATCAGTATGTCTCCCAATGTAGTTGTATTCATTAGGCTACATGGTAGTTGGAGTATTGATTGGTGGCCTTGATAAGGTAATAGGAGGTGTTGTGTTCGAGGAGGTAGATGCATCACAACATTGAACTTGCACTGGGTTGGGGGATGTAGTGGTTTCGGAAGCATGCTATCTCTTCTTTTGGTCATGCCTAAAGAAAGGACACTTTCGATGTTGTGGAGGACCACTGCTACTATTGACAGTAGCGGCACAAGTAATGTTCATGGGTGGGTGTTGTGGTGCAAAACCTTCTGGCACAGCTGGTGGCGATGTAGAAGGAGGTGAAGGGTGAGAATATTGAGGGTGAGGGGAAGTGCAAGGAACATGAGGTGGTGATCTTATGGGAAAGGACTTGGGTTGATAGTATTTAGGAGAATGATAACGACATGGTGAGATAGAGGATCTTGACCCAGTTGGGGAAACAAGATGTTGAACTTGATAAGCATTTGGGTTTGGATGGATGAAGGGTGTGATCAATTTGAGGGTGGCCTCCCCCATGACTGGGATTTTTGCCACTGTGATTGAACACGATGTTTTTGTACAAACTCTGGATGTAACTTTCCTCCCCAATGCTCATGTAAATGTGACAAGATTGGGCATTGACCTTTGGGGTGATTGTATAGACAAATGTTACATTGATACGTATGATTAGCAATTGAGTTCTTACCCTTATTCTTTTCAACCCTTATTTCCAATTGTCTAGTGGTGTTCTATCCTATTTCTTCATTTGTCATGGTTCTACCTCTAATAGTGTTGGCATATTCTTTGCGTTTTTCATGTACCCATTCCGTCATCTTATTGATTTTTGCCTTAATTTCATTTAGTGATTGTAGTATTGGCAAAGATGATTCCACCTCCTAGAGGTGAGTTGATTTCTCCTCTTCATGCTCATGGACCTTTGCTAATTCAAGATTTTGGTCCCATTGAGAGCTTTCAACATTCTCCCATTTAGCCATTTCTCCTTCTTCTTTTGCTACCTGCTTAATAAGCTCTTGGAATTGGTGGGTTTGTAGCTCATATAGTTGACCTCGGGCATACATCCCTAGGGTTTCCCTTGTTTCATTATGGAGCCCATCCATGATATGGTACATTAGCCTTTTCTTGGAGAATCTATGGCCTGGGCAATTGTTTAACAATGAATAGTATCTTTCTAAGGCCATGTCCAAGGGTTCATGTTGCACTTGTTTCTACTCTTGGATTTTTTTCCTCAAGGCTGACACTCTTTCATAGGTTTGATATCTTTCATTGAAGAGTTCTACCATTGTTGTCCAGTGTTGAATTGATTTTGGTCTTAAGGACCTGTACCATACTTTTGGTTGGCCAACGAGTGTTGTAGGAAAGAGCTTAAGTTTTTGCCACCCATTATCAATATTGTTCTATACACAGGCATTATGGAAGGCTTGTAAATGATGTTGTGGATCTAAATCATAGCCTTCTGAAAACTTAGGAAAGTTGTTTAAATCAAGCTTGGGTAGATGACTTTTCTTACGATGCCTACGGGATATTTGAACAGCCTCTTGTATATGCATTAGGCTTTTAGTGGCTAGCAGGGGTTCATTGTCACTAGGTAGGTTATGAGTTCGTGAGTTGGGATGATGTTGTCTTTAGTTATGTACATAGGAGACCCTTGGATAAGATTGAGTACTCCAAAATTTGTCTTCATCATCATATAATTCATTGGTTCTCCAATGAATTGCCTTACTAGTTGTTGCATTATCATAGTCTTTTGAGAGAGACATTGTTGTGAATTTGTGTGTAACTTATTTGCAATTATTTTCTTTCTAAAAGGTATATAATCAAGGCTTCGTTATAGCAAACTTGGATGATGTAACTAATCTAAATAACTAGCATTGTTCTCAGCAATGGCACCAATGCTGAGTGGTGAGGTACCCCTACACTCAACCATATGAATACAAGCATGTATGCATGATCCGATCGAACTCTGTAGATGGATGAGTTGTGGTATCTAGGTAGTTACACATTGATCGTAGTTCATTATCTTCCCACATGGACTAGTATTCACTTAGTATGTATGATTTAGTCTAGAGTGAGGTGTATGATATGATTTCTATCACTAGGCTACTCCTAGAGACAATGGAAAATAATCTTGATTAGACTAAGAAGAAATAGGAAATGAAGTCTAGCTAGCCTACGTGTGATGAGCATCTGTCCTTAATCATTCGTATACATCTTGGACCTGATGTACTACTTCTGGGATTATCAAGTACACATTACTTAAGCACTCCTAAATATGCTACTGGGTTACCAAGTAGTTACACTTCAATGTTGATGATTAAGTTGTACTCATTCCGCGTTTGACAATAGGAATAGTAAATGTTGGTAAAGAAATATTAACTAAGAAAACAATAAATAACAATAATGGTTAAACAATTAAAAACTAAGTGAATGCTACAATGATGGAGTAATCTCAATCTTTATTGCTGATCATCTGCGTGTCCAAGTACGTCACACTCGAATAAAGGTTTCGCACAATTACAATCATCACACTGCAGGCATGCACTGGGGAAAGAATTGAAATGAATTGAAAACTAACAAAAAGACTCTACTCTAATACTTACTAACTTCTCCTTCTTGTGGGCTTGAATGTGGTATTTATATGCTTACATAGGAACCACGATATCGTGTATTTAATATCGTTATCTAGGCTACAATATTGCATACTCGATATCAAGGATCTGATATCAGGGCTTGGAAAAACATGATTCATTAGTAAGGTAACATAAGGTGTTAAATTTGAAGAGGAAGGTGCATCATGGTGTTGGGCTTGTGTTGAGTTGGAGGATGTAGTGGTTTTAGAATCATGTTGTCTCTTTCTATAGCCATGCCTAAAGAAAGGATGCTTTCAATGATGTGGAGGACTCCCACTATTGTTAACTGTAGTAGCACAAGTAATGTTTGTTGGTTGGTACTGTGGTACCAAACCTCTCGATACTATTGGTGGCAATGTAAAAGGAGGTGAAGGATGAGAATATTGAGAGTAAGAAGAAGTGTAAGGGGCATGAGGTGGTGATCTCATAGGAGGGGACATGGGTTGATGATACTCGGGAGAATGATAATAATGAAGTGAAGTAGAGGATGTTAATCCAGTGTGAGAAAGAGGATGTTGAACATAATAAGCACTTGGTTTTGAGTGATATGAAGGGTATGTCCAGTTTGGCAATAGCCTTCCCCAGGATTGGGGGTTTTGCCATTGCAGTTGAACATGGTGCTTCTGTACGAAGTCTAGATGTAACATTCTTCCCCAATGCTCATGTAGATGTGACAAGATTGGGCATTGGCCTTTGGGGTGATTGTACAGGAAAACATTGCATTGATACTTATGATTTGTAGTTGAGCCCCTATCCTTATTTTCTTTAGTCCTGCTTTCTAATTATCGAATGGTGTTCTATCAAGTTTCTAGGTTTAGTATCCTCTATTTATTCTGGTTGTTAGAGTTATCTTGCGTGGTTTTACCTTCGATAATGTTTGCATATTCTCTGCATTTTTCATGTACCCACTTCATCATATTATTGATTTTTGCCTCAATTTCATCTAGTGATTTTAGTATTAGCACAGATGGGAATGGTTCCACCTCCTCGAGGTGAGTTGATTTCTCCTCTTCATGATTATGGACCTTCATCACGTTAAGATTTTGGTCTTGTTGAGATCTTTCAACATTCTCCCATTTGGCTATTTCTCCTTCTTCTTTTGCTACCCTCTTAATAAGCTCTTGGAATTGGTGGATTCGTAGTTCATATAGTTGACCTGGGGCATACATCCCTAGGGTCTCCCTTTTTTCATTATGGATCCCATCCATGATGTGACACATTAGCCTTTCCTCAGAGAACCCATGGCCTAGGCATTTTTTTTAACAAAGAGTAATATCTTTCTAAGGCCATGTCCAAGGATTCATGTTTCCCTTGTTTCCACTCTTGGATTTTTCTCCTTAAGGTTGACACTCTTGCATAAGTTTGATATCTTTTGTTGAAGAGTTTCACCATTGTAGACCATTGGTGAATTGAATTTGGTTTTAAAGACCTGTGCCACACTTTTGCTTAGCCCACAAGTATCATAGGAAAGAACTTTAGTCTTTGCCACCCATTATCAATGTTGTTCCATGCATAGGCATCACAGAAGGCTTGTAAATGATGTTGTAGATCTAGATCATAGCCTCTTGAGAACTTGGGAAAGTTGTTTAAATCAAGCCTAGGTAGAAAACTTTCCTTATGATGCCTACAGGATATTTGAATAGCCTCTATTATATGCATTAGGCTCTTCGTGGCCAGCAGGGGTTCATCATCACTAAGTAGGTTGTGAGTTCATGAGTTGGGACAATGTTGTCTATGTTCATGTTGGCATTTTTGATTTTGCCCATGGGTTCAATTTTTATTTCTACATCGACCCCTTGAGGAATAGTCATTTGTGTCATGACCTAAAGTTGAAAGAGTAGAGGAAGAGAGAGAATTGGAAGCCTTGTCATGACTTTTGTAAGTCTCCCAATCATCCCCTAATGTACTCTTGCTAACCATTGAGAAGGTCCTACGCCTTATGGGCCCCCTCATGCTAGGAGATGTCCCATCCTCACTAGAGGTGTCTGAGTTGGATGATAAGAGTCCTTGAGCATTGTTGGGGTTTCCATGAACATATGAAACTCTTGCATAAGATTGCATACTCCAAAATTCTTCTTCATCATAAATTTTGTTGGGTCTCCAATGAATTGCCTCACTAGTTGTTGCGTTATTGTTGTCTTGTCAGAGAGACCTTGTTGTGGATTATGTGTGACTTAATTGAATTTAACTTCTTTTTTTGAAAGATATATTGTTAATACCCTATTACAGTGATCTTGTATGATATAACTAATCTAGATAACTAGCACCGTCCCTAGCAACGATGCGAATGATGAGCGGTGAGGTACCCCTATGCTCAACCATACGAATATGAGCATGTGCGCATGATCTGGTCAAACTTCGCGAAAGGGCTAGTTGTGGCATCTAGATAGTTACATGTTGATCGTAGTTCATTGTCTTCCCACTTGGATTAGTATTTGCTTTGTCACATATGATTTAGTCTAGAGTGACGTGTATGATGTGGTTTCTACTACTATGCTACTCCTACGGACAATGAGAAGTAACTTAATTAAGATAATAAGCAATAAGAAATAAAATCTAAGCTAGCCTAAGTGCGATGAGAATTTGTCCTTAATCATCCATATGCATCTTGGACTTCGTGTACTACTTCTGGGATTGCCAAACACACATCACTTGAAACATTACTTGATACACTACTAGGTTACCACGTAGCTGCACTTAAATGTTTGTGATTAAGACATACTCATTCCGTGTTAACAACAGGAATAGTCCATGATAGTAAAAGAAATATTAATAAAAATAATAATAATAAATAATTAACAATTAAATAATAAAAAACTAAGTGAATGTTGCAATGATGGAGTAATCTCAATCTTTATTGCTAATTGTGTACATGTCCAAGTACGTCACACTCGAACAAAGGTCCTATACAATTACAAGCATTACATTGCGAGCATGCACTCGGGAAAAGGACTAAAAACTAACATAAATACTCTAGACTCTTAATGATTAACTAATCCTCCTCCTCGTGTGCCTGAGTGCTATATTTATAGGCTAACATAGGAATCACAATATCGTGTATACGATATCATATCCAAGCTACGATATCGCATACCCAATATCGTGTACTCGATATTGGGGCTTGGCAAATTGTGATTCATCAACTTGCAAGGCTTCCATGATGCTTTTGCTTTGCAAAATATTAAAAATGACTAGTAGAGGATTCAATTATTTCCTAAGATACTCATAAAGGAAGTTGAAAATTAGTAGCAGCCTTGGAACTAGAATTTATTTGTAGATGAAGTATGATGTTAGAATTGTTTGATGATAAGTATTAGGCATACTCTAGGGTGTCCAATTTGAGGAAATATATTCAAGGATGGAAATAAAGTAATCATGAATCTTTTGATGTATCCTTGGGAAGATACTATTATTTTCTACACTAATGTCTAGGCCATGATTTTTTTTAATGGGATTAGCTTTATTACATCATAGATGGACTTACAAACAAACCTAGGGAGACTCTTGGGGTCTATGCACAAGGGAGACTATTAGAAATGAATGTTCATTAAAGCAAAAGACTCATTGACTAAGTAGCAAAGGAAGAAGAAAAGTTAAAGAAAAGAGAAATTGTAGAGGAGTACAACAGAGATCTCTCCTTCACCTAGAGGACAATATTATATTGCCACTTGATTATGTTATTCAATAAATTTTCATGCAAGTTGATGAATCGTGTTTAGATGTGCTTCGATATCAATAGACAATATTGGAGCCTCAATATTGGATACTCGATATCGGGTCCCAAGATGCGATCTTGAATATATGATATTGAGGGGTAAATGCCAGCCTATAAATATAGTACTTGGGCACACGATTTTCATATAGTTTTTGTCATAGTATAGCAAAGCTCTTATAGTTTGTTTTCTCTAGTGTTAGAATGTTTTCCAAAGTGCCCACAGTAAGAGTCATTGAGTGTACAGATCTTTGTTTGAGCACTATTGTACCTAAGCACGAGAATGTATGTAGAAATAAAGATGAACTTTTTGATCAAACCTTATAGCACCTTGGCTAGACTAAATACTTTATTTATGCATTTAATGTTTTATGCAATTTTCTTTTAATGTTTTTAAGTAATTAAGCCAAACTAAGCTAATTAGATTCAATAGCAATCAATTAATTAAGCACATAAGTATGACCACTTCAAGCATGTGTATGACCCTTGGTAACCTTAGCAACACTTAACATTTGGTAACCTAGCAGCTTTATACGTGTTTAGGTTGTGCTCGGAAAGTGGGATTAGATATTTATGTTTGGATAGTTAGTTATTGATCAATAATTAGATTAAGGTAAATTAATTATAAATTACATTTCAACCTATTTTTAATCATAGACAAATAAGATATAAGCTTCACAAGTATAGTTGAGAAGACAACGATTGTCATGATTAGATCTCATGTCTTAGAACCAGTGTACTTGAGAACTTAAGGTCTACGAAATTTGACTGGATTGTGTGTGAACACTTGTAATTTATATGGTTGGGTGTAGGGGTACCTCGCTACTCATCATTGGCATCATTGCAGGGACCTTTAGTTGTTATGTACGCTATCTAGGACTTAGTGGAAAATTATTCAAGATCATTGGAATGAACCTTAGAGTCATATCATACCTTAAAATTACTACAACAATTTTACATCACACATTGCAATTCTTATTTTCTAACACAATATGTCTTTTTCTCATAGAAGCAATTCTCCACCCAAGTTTGACAGAATGAATCAACAGGTACCCCAATAATATCGAGTGGTATATGCTCATCTTGATGAGTATGTACCCAACTCCACCTTCATCTTGCACCAGGATGAACTACTGCGGTGACATGACATGAAGGGTAAGATTGTGTTGCCACCAGATCAAGCTATTCCTGTGATGCTCCACCAAACTGTTATGCGTTTGGGCCTTTAGGAACTTCATGTTAAGTACTTTGTGTAAGATATTGATGCTAGGGAGTATCATCCCATTGATGCACAATGTCTAAGGGATCACCAGTTAGAGCAACACTATGAATCTATGAAGGGAAAATGGTTCATTGATTCCCCATACCTACCATACCATAAAGATGGTGGAGAACCCTTTTCTGGGAGTTTTCCATTTAGTGAAACTCCTCTTTTTGACTTCGGTGAAGGAGGTCAAAATTAGAACCTACAATCCACAATCCATAATTTAGGTTCCAGCTAGAATGGATCCAATGACAAAGGGGAATCCAAGAAGGGCAAGAATGTGAACAAGAAACTTGATCATGATTGTGGTTGCGATCATCGAATAGGGGGTAGCAAGCATCATGATGGTTTTAGTTCTCCTTCCTCTTTACCTTCATCATCATCTTCCTCTTCTGGCTTGGACCACAACTGTAGGGGGGCAATCATAATGGAGGTGATCAATGGGATCGAGATAATCAAGGGGACCATCAGGCAAGTTAAGACCCAGGGCACAAGGAGTTAACAAAGACCTGTCATCATGAACGAAAGGGTAGCAAAGGATATCATAGGCACCTGAATCAGGGCCTTAATGAGACTTTGTTTGCTACTCAAAGCATGCTCAACATTGTAGAGGTAGTGAGGATTCTCATAAGGCACATAAAAAGATAATCAGATCAAGAGGCTAGACATGAACAATATTTCTAAATTTGAAGGGAGATATAACTTAAATCTATAGAACCATCTCCAAGCTTTTTAAGGTGCATGTGCCTTGCAAAATATAGAAAATGAGTGGCAAAAACTTAAGTTGTTCCCTAGGACACTCATTAAAAAAGAAAAGAACTAGTATTAGTTCTTAGAACTAGAATCTATTAGATGGTGGAGTACATTGCTCGAATTGTTTAATGAAAAATATCAGACGTACTCCCAAGTGTCCAACTTAAGAAGGAAAATCCAAGGATGGAAACAATGGACATATGAACCCTTGGATGTTGCCATCAATTAATACTATTCCTTATTGCATAGATGTCCTAGCTATGGTTATTCTCAACTAGACCAACTTCACCACATTGTAGATGGGCTTTGATCAGAAATGAGCAGAACTCTTGGTGTCTATGCCCAAGAGCAATTGTTAGAATTAAGAGCCCATCTAATTTGATGATTGATTGAGTAGGTAGTGAAAGAAGAAGGAGAGTTGAGGAAGTGAGAACGTGCCAAAAAGTACAACTGCAATCCTTCCATTTGCAAGAGGGAGGTTTGATTTTGTGATAGTGAGGAAGAATCATTACTTGATGAGGTGGTGAATAGGAAGACCTTGCCACTTTAAAAATTTCAATATGAAATCATGACCAAGGTTGATTAGTTATGGAACTCCATGGATAGTAGATTTCAATTTTCCTAAAAATTGTTGATGAGTCCAAAGAATAAGGTAGTGATCGTGAGTGTAGGAGGTGCAAGAAAGCTAAATGT
>MNCI01011232.1:162753-270213 GCA_015680685.1 Gnetum montanum
TAGCAACCATAGTCATGGGTGCTAGCACTGCCAAGGCAACAATACCTTTATAGATAACCTAATCCATATGGGTATTATGTTCAGCAACCCCTGTTTCCACATGACTCTTCTAGTCACATGTCTACTTTCCAAGCTCACTACTACCCTATTGATTATTATTGAATTCATTATCCACATGCAAGGTACCACCTTTTATCCTTATCCTCCTCCTGTTCCTACACATCTTCATCCATCCTCAACACAACTACCACCTACTCCATCTATGCAGGGTGAACTCCTAACTCAACCATAATAATGTAATGCTACTAGGGCTGTAAATCTATAATCGGTTCATCAATTGAGTGGTTCAGACACTTAGTCAAAGAAAAAACCTTTTTTCTAATCCAATAGTTCACCTAAGCCCTCAAATACACATGCAATTGGTATCCTTATTCCTCCATCTTCCTTTGTACCAAATTCCTTTGAGTCCCCTTCAAACCAAATCCCACCCCGAATCCATACTGTTATATTGACTCATGCCATATTTGATTGGATTTGCGCTAGCAACCTTCCTAGGGAATTAGTTGATCCTAGAAGTCCTCTAATTTATTTGTAGATTATTGTAAATGAACCATGTAAGGCTCTCCTTGATTTAGGTTTAGGTGTCAATTTGATTTCTCATGAAATGTATACTACATGGAACTTGCCTTCTCTGAAGAAGAGCAATATTAGATTAGAATTGGTAGACCAGTCCATCACTATTCCATTAGCACTGGTGGAAGACATTATGAAGACTATCTATGGGTGGTCTTATCTTGCTAATTTCCTAGTAATCAAGGTGTAAAACTGCAAAGGGGACTTTCCAATCATCAAGGGAAGGGCATAGCTGAGCATTGTTAATGCAAGAATGGACATCAAAGATATTTCCCTGGAAATATCTAAGGAAACTTTATTCAAGAAGATCAAGAAGAAGTGAGTTCCATGCATCATGTACAATGATACAAGGTGAAATTTTGTGCAAAAACTTTGGTCTATTAAATGATCATTTGTCTCTGTATGCAAGTAGTGTGCACTAGAAGTAGAAATTCAAAGGTGTTTGTACATAGTAGCCACAAAATAAGAGGACACCTAGTGGCTGACCGTTAATCCTGAAAGTAACATACTTTGCATGGAATTGACTGAGAGCCTAACATGTGCATATATCATAGGCATGTATAAACTAGAGCAAGTTCATCACCAACTCTCTGATAATACAAATGATGATACCTACTAGGGAGAGTTGGAAATTCCTAAAAATTTCAAGCAAGAGCCCCTTGAATTAAAAACTCTACTTGTCGGCATGAAATATGTGTTCTTAAAAAATGGAAAGCCAGTAATAATTAATGCAAATATTGCTCTAGAACAAAAATAGATGCTATTAGAAGTGGTTGAAAAATGATCAACAACCTTTGCTTTGTCATATCCTAAACTCGTAGGGATTGATCCTAGGATATGCTAGCATTGTATCTACACCAACCCGGCTGTGAAGCCAAAGAGGTATCCAAAGAGACGATCGAATCCCAAAATGAAGTAGATCATCAAGGAGGAAATTGAACAACTTCTCAAGGTAGGGCTCATTTATCCCATTGTAGATAGTGAGTGGGTTAGTTCACTCGTGATTGTGCTAAAGAAAGGAGGCAAGTAGTGGGTCTGCATCAATTTTTGGTTGTTGAATATGGCAACATTCAAGGACCATTTTCTATTTCCATTCATTGACTAGGTGTTAGACATAATATTAGGGCATTTCTTTATAATTTTTTGAATGGTTATAGTGGCTATAATCAAATCTAGATTACACCATAGGATCATGCCAAAACAACATCCATGAGTCCCTGGGGGACTTTTGTATATCGCAAGATGCCTTTCAATCTTGCTACTTTCCAAGGCCTAGTCCTAAGCATTTTTCAATAACAGATCAGTAGCAGTGTGGAAGTCTTCATGGATGACTTCTCCACTTATGGAGATACATTTGAGTAAGCCTTGCATTGCCTAGAAGTAGTACTAAAAAGATGTGTTGAAACAAGCTTGTGGCTTAATTGGCAAAAGAGTTATTTGATGGTCGATGAGGGCATTGTATTGGGGCACCAAATCTCATAAGTAGAAATTGAGGTAGACTCTAAAAAAATAAGGTTCATCCAAAGAATTACCCATTAACTAGAAACTATCAAAGATGTTCAGTCATTCCTTGGATACACTGGCTACTACTGGCGATTCATAAAGAATTTCTCTAAGATCACAAAATCATTGGTTGAGCTAATGAAGAAAGATTCTCCATTTGTTTAGACCAATGAATGTGAAAAAGCATTTCAACAACTGAAAGAGAAACTTGTAGAAACCCCAATTCTATAAGCACTTGACTAGTCTAGACCATTTCATGTCATGATGGATGCATAAAATTATGCCTTAGGAGATGTGCCTATGTAGATGGATAACAAGAAACATCCATATTACATCCACTGTGCTAGTTGAAGCATTGTGGATGCACAACTAAACTACACCACTACAAAAAAGAGTTGATGGCCGTGGTATTTGCTCTAAAGAAGTTTAGCCATTATGTGCTTGGATATAAGGTGTTTATGCACATAGACCATAGTGCAATCTTCTTCATGATGAACAAGGCAATAGTGAGCCCTTGTATCACATGGTGGCTAGTGATCTTATAGGAATTTCATCTTATGATGGTAGATCGAAAGGGAACTGAGAATGTGGTCACTAACCACTTGTCTTAGTTGTGATGGGACAACAAAGAGAAAGAAAATCCATCATTTAGTTTATTTCTAGATGAACTCCTCATTGCCAGGGCTATAAATAAACAATTGTCCAATGAGCCTAAATGGTATGATGACATTCTCACCTATCTTCTTACTTAGGAGATGCCACAAGGGTTGGACCACTGGAAGAAACAATAGTTTCTCCACTAGGTAAAATGCTTCATGAAGATCAATGGACACATCTATAAGATGTGTGTTGATGGCCTGGTTCGATGATGTGTCCCTGATGCTAATCAATTGCACATTCTGTAGGATGCTCTTGAGGGTCATTGTGGAGGCCACTATGCTGGGAAATGCACGGTTAGTTAAATCCTAATGGCAGGGTATTATTAGCCAACAATCTTTTGGGATGCTCAACAATATGTTCACTAGTTCACTCTTGTGAACACTACCAACAAGATGGTGGAATGCCCACTCAAATGGAGGAACCTCAATAGTGGATTCAACCACTAGAACCCTTTGACATCTAGGGTGTTGACTTCATGGGTCCCATCACACCCATGTCAAATGGAAAGGTGTAAATCATAGTTGCTGTTGGCTATTGTATGAAATGGGTAAAAGTAGTAGCTATCATCAATTATACATCTTCTATTGCTACTCAGTTTGTACAATAGAATGTTGTAAATAGGTTTGGTGTGCCACGTGCATTAATTTTTGATAATGGAAATCATTTTATAGGAACTACCTTTCTGAAGCGTATGCATCACTTGGGGGTTCAACATAAAAAACAACATCCTACCATCCCTAAGCCAATGGTCAAGCTGAAGTTACCAATAGGAAAATCACAAAGACTCTAATAAGAATAGTTAGTAAATATAGGAGAGATTGGAGCACAAAACTCAATGATGCCCTCTTGGCCTATTGCTTAACATGGAAACTTCCTATAGGCTATTTCCTATGAGGTAGTGTACATAAAATTACCAATACTTCCTATTCAATTTGAGCTCTATACACTTTCAATAGCTTGTGACCTTAACCTTGACTTAAGTTTGGTGCAAAAAGAAATATTAATGAATCTCAACTTACTAGATAAAAATTGATTGGTGGCCCTGTCATCTAACAAGTTGCACAAGGCATTCAACAAAAAGTGCCATGACCTTAGAATTAGAAAATTCAAATTTCAACCAAGAGATAAGGTCCTCTACTAGAACCCCATGCATGCACATCAACAAAATAGGTGCTAGACATTGTGGGAAGGAGTTTACATCATTTATGAAACTTTTCCTTCTAGGGCCATGATGATCTACAAACCTAAGAGCCTAGATAAGAAACAATTGGTCAACATAAAATAAGTCAAACCTTTCCACAAACCTAAGTAAGCCAGTACAACCAACACCTCATCAAATGGACAACCATGCTCAATTTTTCATATCTCCTCCTTTCAACTTAGTCATGGGGGAGATGGCCATCCATGTTAACTATATAAGTGGCTCCTCAGTTTTTCATCTTTTTGTTTTACACTTTATTACTTTTCATAGATTTTTGTTTTACACATTTTTTTTTATGTTTCACCTTTTTGTTTTTACATTATTAATTTTTCAAAGTTTTTGTTTTACAACATCATTAGTATGTTTTATTTTTCTTACATATTTTACAATTTCTTGTATGTTTTCCTTTATTTGGATATGATCTTCTTATTATGTTTTAATAATGTTGTGTCTTATTACAAACTAGGTATAGTGTAATTTAATTGATGTGGGCATGTGCTATCTAGTTATTTGATTGTTGGTGTCTGGATTTTAGCTTTGAACTTGGTTATTGATGATTAGGACATGGTTTCTTTTTCATGAAACATGTAGTGAGTCCACAACATTCACTCATCCACAAACTCTATGGTTTCCTTTTTTTGGAAATGTGCAGTGCCTTTTTCATTAATAAAACTTTAATGAACTTGTGACCTTGGTAGTTTCTGAAATTGGAAAGGATTCAAAGGTTTGAATAGGGTATGACTTCAAGGGGATTTGGTACTATTTGTGCCTTTTAGCTTACTTGGATACATGTGTGTTTTCATGGATTTCTTACCATTCCATGTTGACCAATAAAAAGAAGTTAAATAAGTCTTTGCATGGTGTGGTTCCCATATCAAAGAAAAAAAACAATGGGAATTCAAAGCACACCTCTTAGGCAAAATAAATGGGTTATAAGCACTAGTTATGGGACTAGAAAGACATGTTACCCATGCCTGAAGGTCCCCTCTAACTAAGGCCCTTCATCACTTCCTACTTCTCTTATCTTCTTTAATAAGGAGTAGTGGTTATTCTGTGGAAGCCCTCTTATGTCTTAGGAGGATGTACTAATCTTATAATGGTGATGTGATGTCATTGAACGTGGTTGGTTTTGGGCTGGACTAAGGATGAATTTTATCAATTCATTTAACCACAAACTTCACAAGGGACTTTATGTGACCTTAATCAGGAATTCCAATTCACTCACTCTCTCATCCATCTATGCTTTCCATGTTTCACCTCACTATTGGTTTCATGTTCTTGTTCGATGTCTTGGTTTGATGTGTTGAAATTCTTAGGTAGTTTCTTCTGTGTTTTTGTACTTAACTTTCTGTAACCATTAATCATCCATGGAGCCCACAGACTCCTCGGTGTTAAGTTATGAAAGGGCAATAAAGGGCTTGTGCTTGCTTTGGGGAGGACCCACTTGCATACCCTTTTGGTTGGGTTAGTTAAGTTTTTTATCCTTAGACACTCTCACAATCAAATCCTTTTATGTACCCCATCAATGACATCCAATTGTGCACATCATCACAACATTTTTCAATGAAATCCTCTTTCTACTATTGTGAATTCTTAATCCTCTTCAAGTATTTCATTGTGTTTGAACTTTTTTGAATTTAATGGACCACTTATCCAGTTCACCCTATTCTTTAGTTTTTCTACTAACACCATTAATATACTTAATCCACCATAATCACAACCTAGCCAAGTGTAACCACTAAGGAGACAAGCTACTTAAAAGTTATATGTTACACATTGCACACTAATCCTCAGTTTTGTTGTGATTGCAGTGGGAAGCGTGGACTGGAAGCGAGATTGTCTTTACTAAGGAAGAAGTAGCAACACCATGTGACAATGATCGTTCATGATCATTGGATCTTCTCCCTCACATTTTAGCTGCTAGAGGAGTTGGATGTTAGTTTTTTCTATAGGATGTTCCATTCTATTATCATGAACATCCAATTTTGTAAAAGATTGTAAATCTGTATACTTGTGCACTTAGAGTCTATCTGTTCCATCTAAGTTAGTTTGTATGTCAGTTAATAATCCCATACCAGCTAAATATTTTGTAAGGAACTTGTTCCTCCTCCTTTTCTCTTAAGGATGAGTTTTCATTCAATCATGGGGCTATGATGAATCATGTTTAGATGTGCTTTGATATTGGATACTTGATATTGAACCCCAAGATGTGATGTCAAATATCTGATATTGTAGGGTATATGGCAGCCTATAAATATGGTGTTTGGGCATACAATTTTCATATATTTTTTATCATAGTATAGTGAAGCTCTTGGAGTTTCTTTTCTCTAGAGTTAAAATATTTTCCAAAGTGCCCATAGAAGGAGTCATTGAGTGTATGGATCTTTGTTTGAGAATTGTTGTACCTGAGCACGGTAGTGTGTGCATAAATAAAGACAAACTTTTTGACCAAACCTTAAAGCACCTTGGCTAGTCTAAATACTTTATTTATGCATTTAATGTTTCATGAAATTACCTTTTAATGTTTCTAAGTAATTGAGCCAAAGTAAGATAATTAGATTCAATAATAGTTAATTAATTAAGTACATAAGTACGATTGCTTAAAGCATGCATATGACCCTTGGTAACCCTAGCAATGCTTAACATTTGGTAACCTAGCAGTGTTATACGTGTTCAGAATGTGCCCGATAAGTGGGATCAGATACTTATGTTAGGATAGTTAGTTATTAATCAATAATTAAATTAAGTTAAATTAATTATAAATTATGTTTCAAATTTTTCTTAATCATAGAAGAATAAAATATAAAATAATAAAAATCATGTCCCTTAATTATACTTAACCATACAATTAAGCTCCACAAGTATAGTTGAGAAGGCAACGATTGTCATGATTAGATTCCACGTGTTAGAACCAGTGTACTTAAGAACTTAAGGTCTACAGAATTTAACTGGATCACACATGAACGCTTGTGATTCTTATGGTTGGGCATAGGGATACCTTGCTACTCATTAGTAGCATTAACAAAGTTGGAGCTTGAAGCAACAACTCCAAAGTGATAGATCATCTCTTTAGAGATTATTAACCTATAGAGGTTCAACTTTGAAAGATAAACTCATAGAGATCCATCAAGCCTCCATGGGAAAAAGGGTTTTGATCGTAGCTAGAAAAGAAGGACAAAAAATAGCCATAAGGTAGATCTTAACACTAAGATCATCCCCCCTTTAGTAAAAATGACATGACCTACCAATGGTTATGTTCAACCTTGGTAAGGAACCTAGGTAAGGAGAGAGTTAGATCTAGAAATAAGGGAACCTTAAGGCTAAGGTTTCCCAGTCACCAAGCAAGAGAGTAACCAATGTAGCAAAGAAGAAGAACAAGTTGGTACAACTCTTCTAGCTTTCTATCGTTGTCATCTTCCTTATCATCTAGCTTTGACAAGAAAGAGTGTAACTAGGATTGAAAGGAAAATGATCAAAGATAAGATGGAGATGATAGAAAATTCCATTATAGGGATGGGAGAAGGGAACATAGATAAAAGTAAGAGGAAGAAAGGTTTCATCAAGAAATAAAGAGTAGTAGGCCATACCATAGGTGACATGACCTATGATGAAACATTGCTTGCTTGAAGGAACATGATCAACTATCACAAGGAAGGACATATTTGAACTAGGCATTAAAGGGATAGTTGGATCAAATATATTGATAGGAACAATACTCCTAAGTTTGAAGGAGACTACAATACTAATCCATGACATCATCTACAAGCCTTACATGATGTTTGTACTTTGTAGAATATTGAAAATAACTAGAAAAAACTTATGTTATTCCCTATGATACTCATAAAGAAAGCTAAAAGTTGGTACTAGTCCTTGGAACCAGAATCTTTTCATAGATGAGGTATGATGATAGAGCTACTCAATGATAAGTATTGGACATACTCTAGGTTGTCCAATTTAGGAAAATAGATTTAGGGGTGAAAACAAGATAATCGTGAATTCCTTGATGTAGCCTTAAGAAAATACTATTATTTGCTACATCGATGCCTAGGCAATGATTTTTCTTTGTAAAAGCAACTTTGCCACATCATATAGGGGCTCAAAAACAAAACTAGAAAGGCTCTTGGGGTTTGTGCCCAAGGGAGACTATTAGAAATGAGGGTCCCATGGATCCAAAGATTCATTGACTATGTAGTAAAGGAAGAAGTGGAGTTAAAGAAAAGAGAAAGTACATAGAAGTACAATAGAGACCTCTCCATTCACAAAAAGGAGGTCCATTTCTTTGATCTAGAGGAGGAAGCACCATTAGAGAAGATCATGGAAAGAAAGATCTTGCTAGTTCAAAAATTCATTGCTAAAATTTTAATGAAGGTAGACAAGACGTGGGACTCTCTCAATGAAAGGTTTCAAATGGCACTAAAGATCATGAAGAAGAAAATGCAATGAGGAATATCTTAGAATAGGAACAAAAGGAGGAAAAAAAGGATATAGAAAAGGATTATTATCTTCTAAAAGTTAAAGATGCAGTAGTAGAAGAGGTTCTAGATTCTAATTAAAAGGATGAAGGATGTGATATATGCCAATATGAACATTTAAAGAGTTGCTGCACAATTTTGTCACACTTGCAGGAGTTTGGACTATATGCCTTAAGTCCAAAATTTATCAAAATGAAAGCACCAAGAAGGTTACTCTACCCTCAAGGCAACTATAGATAGTAGTTTTATCAACAATAATACTATCCAAGTGAAATGCCACTTTAGTCTTAGGACTACTATCAATAATGACATAGCTCATAGTCGTGGAAGATTCTACCACTAAAGTAGTAGTACCCGTATCGATAGCTAGATCCTTATTAGTATTATGTCTAATAGTAGGTGTTACCAAGTGACTCCACTATCTAGATCTCTTTTCATCATTGCTATCCTTCTAAATATCATTGACTTGCTAATCCACGAGTTAAATCTTCCTTCACATATACTTCTTATCATTTGCAACAACAGGCACCTCATGCTTCCGCTTCCTTGCCACCTACACCATCTTTGTAAGGCAATACCTTTGTAGCATTAGTAGTGGAATGTCATAAAAACTATAAATTTACAAGTAGATGATAATTCAAGTGGTTCTAAGTATAAATCTTAGAAGAGATCATTTTTATAGCCTAACAATTCACCCAAACCATTGCAAGTACTTGTGGTCATGGAATCCTCTCAAACTACCTAAGAAATTTCTGCCAAGTCACCTTTAAATCAAAGACATCTAAATGTTTAAATCATCATGTTAACCCATGTCAGAATAGATTGAATAAAGGTAGGACATATTCCTAGGAAAATAATTAATCCTAAAAGCCCCTAATATATTTATAGATTGCAAGAAATGATTCATGCAAGGCTCTATTAGACTTAGGTTCTAGTGTGAATTTGGCTTTCTAAGAAATGTATAAGACATGGGACTTACCTCCACTTAAGAAATGTATTATTAGGTTAGAGCTTGTAGATCTATCAGTTAGTTTCCCATTGGAATTGTAGAGAACATTATAACTATTATTAGTCCGTGGTCATATCTACTACATGCTTGATGATCCATGTGGATAATTGCAAGGGAGACTTTCCAATCATTATGAAAAGGGCTTGACTAAGAATAATTGATGTCAAGTTAGGAATTAGGGACCTTTCCTTAGAAATCTCCTAAAAAAATAAATTTAGCATGGTAGATAAGAATAGAGTCTTATGCATTGCATATGGTGACATAGGGTGCAATTGCATATAAAAGATATGAGACATCAGAAGCACAACCATTTCAACATGCAAAATGTGTGCTGAATCCACTAAGTGTTCAAAGGTGTCTATATGCAATAAACACAAAATAGGAAGATACCTAGTGGTTGACCACAAAGCATAGCTCTAGTTCTACAATGTACATGGAACTAGGAGAAATCCTCAATAGTGAATACATAGATAAGATGAATGAAATGGAGCAAATCAGATACTAACTCTTAGAACCAGAGAATAGAAAAGAATTAGAGGTAGATTTGGAAGAGTTGAAAGTTCTATAAATCCCTAAATTGGAGAACTTAAAATAAAACATATTACTAGAATCTTTAGAATATGTATTATTAAACAATGAAGAACTTGTAATTATAAATGTTTACCTCACCAAGGAACAAAGAGAGACGTTATTGAAAGTAGTGAATAAATTGTTAGTAGCCTTCACTTGGTCATAAGATGATATAAAAAGGATAGATCCATGCATATGCCAACATTAGATCTACACAAACTCTATTATTAAGCCTAAAAGACAATCACAAAGGAGGTTAAATAAAAAATTAAAGAAATTTGTTAAAAAATATGTAGAGAAGCTTCTTAATGCTAGATTCATCTATCTTATGGTAGATAGTAAGTGGTGAGCTTGCATGTCATTGTATCAAAGAATGGAGAATAATGGAGAGTCTATATAGATTTGAAGATGTTAAACATGGTTACTTTTAAAGATCATTTTTCCTTGCCATTTGTGGATTAGGTGTTAGATACCATTGTAGGGCATAGATACTATAGTTTTCTATATAGATAGAGTGGCTCAAACTAATTCTAGATCATTATAAAAGACTAGGCCAAAATAATATTTTCAAGTTCCTTGGGGACTTTCTCATATAAAAAGAAGCCCTTTGGTCTATGTAATGTTCTTGAAACCTTTTAATGTGTTGTTCTTAGCATCCTTTAGTAGCAAATTGGTAATGATGTGAAAGTATTTATGAATGACTTCTCCACCTATGGTGCTAACTTTAAATGTGCTCTAGATCAGCTTGAGTAAGTACTAAAGTAGTGTGTGGAAACTAACTTGAAGCTTAATTGGCAAAAGTACCATTTGATGATCTAGGAAAGCATAGTCCTGGGATATAGAACTTCAAAAAAAGGAATTGAGGTGAATTCAAAAAAGATAAGGATCATCCAAGGAATCACTATACAACCTCAAATAGTCAAGGATGCGAGGTCATTCCTTGGGCATACTTGTTACTATAGGCACTTCATCAAAAATTTCTCAAGAATTACAAAGCCATTTGTGGAGCACACTAAGAAGGATGTAACATTGGAATAGATTAAGGGGTTCAAGTAAGAATTTCAACTCTTGAAGTAGAAGCTTGTAGAAATACCAATCCTACAAGTACCTCAAGCCATTCCACATCATGATGGATGTATCTAATTTCATTTTGAAAGTAGTACTCATATAGATGGATGATCAGAAACATTCTCATTACATCCATTGTCATAGTATAAGCATTGAGGGTGCACAAAGTAACTACACCATAACAAAAAAAAGAATTAATCATGGTGATATATGCCCTTGAGAAATTTAGGTGCTACATGCTTGAATATCCTATTTTTATGTACATTGATGATAGTACCATCCACATCCTCATGAATAAATCGGTAGTGCATCCCCATATCATAAGGTGGTTTAATGATTCTATAGGAATTTGAACTAACAATGATGGATAGAAAGAAAATTGAGAATGTTGTTGTTAATCATTTATTTTAGTTAAGATGGGATAACAAGATTGATGGAAAGCCTTTGTCTGATCAATTTTTGGATGTGTTCCTTTTTATAAAGATTGCAAAAATTATAGCGCCTAGGCTTACCAACTAGTATCATAAATTACTCTCTTATCTATTCATCCAAGAGATTCCTAATGAATGGGACCATAACAAGAAAAAATAGTTTCTTCATCATGTTAAGCATTACATGGAGATAGAGAGAAACCTTTATAAAATCTATGTTGATGACTTAGTATGATGGTGTGTACCAAATGAAGATCAAATTTGAGTTCTCTAAGATGCTCCTGAAGATCCTTGTAGGGATCATTATGTTGGAATGAGAATGGTCATTAAAATCTTGATGGTAGGATATTTTTGGCCTATAATCCTTAGGGAAGCTCACCATTTTGTTTGTTTATGTGAACAGTGTTAATGTAATGGAGGAATAATGACTAAAATGAAAGGGCCCCAAAAGTGAATTCATGCACTAGAATCTTTTGATCTTTGGGGAATTGATTTTATACGAGAAACTGCCCTCATGTCCAATGAGAATTCCTACATCATTATTGTTGTTAACTACTTTATCAAATGGTTTAAAGTTACAACTATCACCAAATGTACTTCCTCCACTACAGCTTGATTCTTTTAATAATAAGTGATAAATAGGTTTATATACTTGGGGTTCTAATTTCTAACAATGGAATCCATTTTACAAGTTTCTACTTTTAGAAAGTTAATGTAAATCTTAGGGATAAAACATCATTTCATAACATCCTATCATCCCTGAGCCAATGGTTAAGTTGAAGTTACTAATAGGAAGATTACTAGAATTTTATTAAGAACCATTAGCAGATGATGAGACTTGGTGTGTCATGTAGCTAAGCCATGGAGATATCATGAAGCATCATTTTGTTAAGTGTATCAGGTGGCTGAGATATTATAGACACTACATTGCATCTATGTTATAGCATCCTTATTGGTGCATCTCAATTGGCTACTACATCATAGATACTATATCACATCTGCTATATCATAGATGGGATATTGCATCTACTATAACTTAGTTGTGTCAATGCATTCCCATCGATGTAACTAAATGTGTTAATGCATCCTTGTTGATGCAATGCCTGTACTTGCCTATAAATATGCAAGCACCCATTGCGTATTTGATACCATTTAGTCAGTAGTGTAGCCAAAATATTGTAGTTTTATTTCATAATCTTAGCAAACAATCAATGAGTGCTCACAATCTGAATTTGAGTTAGTTGTATGACATATTAATCAAGTGGAATTGTACCCTAGACACATTCCATGAATGGAAATAAGATCAAGATTGATTCCTATTCATTGTAGCACTTTGACTTAGAATAGATTTACTTTCAATGCGATTTACTTTTGATGTACATAGTTAATATTTACATTTTCATGCACATTAATCAATAAAAAAAATGAGTGTGATTGGTTTCAAGCATAAAAACTTATTTGCTTGACAAGCCCAACAATGTTATTTCTTGGTTCATCAAGTAGCATAGCACTTGGTAGTCCCAACATTAGAGATGTGATTTTAGGACATGTATAGCGAATTGGGAATGGACACTCATCGTTCTTAAGATAGTTTAGAATTTATCTTGTTATTATTAAATAGTTTAAATAATTAATTTCTACATGATTATTGAGTTAGTTTAAGGGTCGCATAACATCAATAATCATATGCCTCATTTTGGACTAAATCATATGTGACAAAGCTACCACTAGTCCAAGTGGGAAGACAGTGACCTACAATCAATGCTTAACAATCTAGATACCACACTAGTTTTACCCATGGAATTCAACCAAATTGCAGATGAATGCTTATGATTCTTATGGTTGGGCATAGGAGGTACCTACTGCTCATCACTGGTGATGTTGCTAGGCATGGTGCTAGTGATCAAGATTAGTTTTATTACAAATGATCATTGTGAAAGTATTAATAATTTATCTTTTTTAAAATATTAATATTTGAAGTCATACACATTATCAAATAAAAACATGTCTTCTTCACATAGGACCAATAATGCATCACATGATGAGAACACTAGTAGGAGAAATGGTAAGTTCTATATTGAAGAGAATTAGAGTGAACTACTACAAGTAGGGATCTCATATGCTTATCTTGACCCTTATTATATTCAAGGACTACAATCAACTATCACAAAAAATATTAGAGGGGATCGAGCAAATCATAGAACAAGGAGGGCCTCAAGGCCTAGGGCCTTCTCCAAACCTAAAAGAGATAAATTAAGGGATCATAGGGGGTGATATAGAAGCCATGAAAATTCTCCTAGTTTACCATGTTTCTCCTCCTCTTCAACGTCTAGTTCTAATGAAAATTAATGTCAATATAAAGATAGAGATGCACTAAGGTGTCAAGATGAAGATAGAAATAGAACACAAAAGCAAGAATAAGGACATCAAAGTGAGCATAGAAGAGATAATCACTATCAGATAAATAGAAATAGAGATTATCACCATGACATATATGATGAAGATGAACCCCTGTTGACTACTAGGAACATCTTGAAAATAAAGTGTGCTTGTCCATGCATTGAGGTGTCATGGTTGGTCCTAGTTAGTTGAAAGTCTTTAAAGGATATTTACTTGTTGGATGTTGACCAACATGTGCTTTTGGGAGCTTGGGTGATGGTACATTATTATGATCCTAGGAAAAAATGGTTGAATGCATGATATATGATTCTTTCCATAATATTTGAAACCTAGATCATTAAGGCATATTGATAAACCTCGAAATTGCTTTAGTTTTTATGTTGAAATAGCTTTACTTTTATTTTTTTGTTATTTTACTATATCAAAGTGCATTGATCTCCTGAATCTCATGTGATATGAACTAATCACTTTGTTAAGTTTGTGTTATTGCAAGATATCACAGAATTGATATGTATTGATAACATATTGATTTGCATTAATAATTTCAACATATTTTAAGGGAAATCATATTAGCCCATGTTGTCAAAATCAACTAGTATAAACCCAAATTATATTGATCTTAATAGAAGCCATGATAAAAATTAATAAGTATTGGATTAAAGGGATTTGAACCTTGCCTTCTAATGAAGATATCGATCCATGTTGCGAATGCTATGAGGATTGACCATTGAGAGACATTGCCATAGTGATATAGATTGCTATCTCCCTACAATAATATCAATCCATATCAATTCCCTCAATGAAAATTGATATGTCTATCTTATAATTTTTTCTTATATTTAAGATGTAAGCTCCTCTAGTATAAAATGGGGAGCACCTCACCTTAGAAAGGGGGATTCAATATCTAGGAGAACCCACTTAAGTTGAAATGAGTTTGTTAATTTTCCTTTGAACAATTTTTAGGTTAGAATTTATTAAGCCTTATGGAAACTATAAACTATTAGAGTCCATTGGTAGGCTTTTGACGTTATTGCACCATGGAAACAACAAGGCAGAATCATAGATTGGATGATGTCTCCCTTGCGATCCTCATAATTTATGTTTGTACTTCATGATTTCAATTTGATTTAATCATTTAATTTCCACTCTTAAACTTGAGATTAGAAGTTAGGGTGAAATTTTTTGGTTTGGTTTATGAGTGACCATCATAAGCATGGGATTTGAATCTAATTTTTTATATTCTTAGTGATTTCTTTGAATTTTAACCATTCCTCCACAAATAGGACTTCTAGGTTAGTCACAGATGAGGTGACATTCATACAATGAGAGTAATCTAGCCCCAAAATTTTGGCTAGCTCATAAATTTGGCACTATTGCTGGGAAGGTTGACAAAGTTAATGTTCATCAAAGGTTTAGTGTATTTTTAAGATTTCTTTTTAGCATTCAAATTGAATTTTCAAAAACGTACACATTCTTTATTTTACATTTTTGTTTTGCATATTTTATTTCTTTTTAATAATGATTTCTCTTAATTGTTTTGCATGTGAAAAGAAAAAAAAATAAATTAAAATCAAGGAAAAGGAAAAGAAAAGTCAAAATAGTTAGTTCCCTTAGTTATGGAAAACTAACCGAGTTATAAAAAAGTTTCAATCAAAGTTGTAATTATAGGAGATACAAAAATAACTTGTAAATTTTTAGGATTAATTGCTCATGAATGTATTAAAGAAGAGTGTGCTTGTTAGATGAAATCTAATAGGCGACATAAAAATCCAACTCGAATTCAACCTCCTAGGAAAATTACAAGTTACTGTAAATGCACCTAAACTAATTTGAAGCAACCTCAAGAGGAACAAGGATAACCTAATTTTACAAGACAAACTTCTATCAATATTCTATTGTCATTTGAAATCCTTATTAAATAAGGAGTCTCAACTAATAACAAGGAGGAAAATCCAACTAAAAATTTCAACTAGGGTGAGCCAGGAACATAATTTTCTTTTTTGGTAGCATTTAATCCACTTTTTGATATATTAAATGTTATATGCAAACAAAAAATCCAACTACAGTTGTAGGTTCCCAAAATCTCAACCTTAGCAAAATATTAAGTAATGTGTCCATTGTGGGAGGAACTACCTAACTAGTAACTACATTAAATGTTGAAACCCCTCTCACCTCAATAACTACATCTATCTCTATACCAAGCCCTATTGTGATTCCAACCTTGGATACTTCTTTTGCAATTGGATCTTCTTTGCATCATACACCTCCTCCAATATCACAACGTTTAATTCCTCTCTCTTTTGGGATGATAGGTTCTAATATTGCTTTGGAAAAAGCTTATCAGGGACAAACCTTATGGGACTTATTAAATCAGAAAATACTAATAATTTTCCAAGGATCATTAGTTTTTCCTTTAGGAAAAAATGTAGAAGTTAAAAATTCACATTTACTATTCATTTTTAGAAAAACTATTGAAGAATATCCTGTAACTCATGTAAGAGAGCTTGAGACTATGATAGCTATGTTAGCACCTCAAGGGGTGGATAGAAAAAAATGATAGCCTTCAAATCTACTTTAAGGCAACCTTGTAAGCTTAAATAAGCTCATGAGATGAATTTGAGGCAACCTTTGTTCAACATTTTCCTTTCAATGATAGGCTATTTAGCCTTAGGAAAAAACTTATGAGCTTCACACAAAAGAAAGATGAGTATTACAAAACTGCCTTTGATAGATTTAAGGGTCTATCTCTTAAAAATCCCAACCATGGACTTTTAGCCCACTAATTAATTCAAATCTTTATAGAAGGGATACTACCATATTGTAGATAGAATGTAGATTTTTTCTATGAGGGAAATATTTTAAATGTGAGACTAAAAGAGGGTTGGAAAATTATTGACTCTTTGGTAGAGCAAAGCAAACATTGGCCAAAACCAAATATCATGCACGTTGTAACTTACAAAACTAAGCAATTGAATAAAAAAGTTGATCAATTAAGTAGATTAATTAAAAAACAAACTCATTTTGCTCAAGAGAAAGTCTTTAATTTATGTGAAAATAAATAACATGACATCACAAACTATCCAGCTCTAGTCTACTATAATGAAGAAATTTAAGAATATGTAAGAGGTTTTTAACAAATAAGAAATAAACCTTCTCTACCTTTTTAGCTAAGACCATTTTATCAACCATCAACATAAATCTCCAAAAATAATTATAAATCATTTAGAAATTTGGTTAATGAACAATTAGACCGTTTAACCCAAAGTGTAACAATGTTCATAGAGGAGAATAGACAATTTTTTGCCGAAACAAGGAGAAGGTTCCAAGACTTAACAAAAAGTGACTTACCTTGTTAGCTTGAACCAAACCCCACAAATCAAAGAAAAAGCAAGAAGAAATTACATTATATCATCACTAGAATTGGGACTATTGAACCTAGGCCTATTAAGAAAGTTATCTTTCAAGATAAAATTGAAAAGGCACAAGAGGAGGATCAATTACATGAAACACCTATAGTAACCAAAGAAGGAAGTAAATAACTAATGGAGGTAGGAGAACAACCTTCAACATCTTCCTCATTCTTAAATAGGAAAATAAATTCACCACCATTTCCTAGAAGGTTGCAAGAAGAATTTATTAGTAAGGCACATGATGAATTGTATTTTGTTAGGCCTAGATATCGGATCCTTGACATTAGAGCCCATGATGTGTTATCAGATATTCAATATTGCAGGATGTGTGCTGGCCTATAAATACAACACCTGGATGCATGATTCATCCCATTTCATTCCATAGTCATATCAAAGCTCTTGCAGTTTGTTTTCTCTAGAGTTAGAATATTTTTTGAGTGTCCATGATAGGAGTCAAAGAGTGTATGGAACTTTATCTGAGCACTAATGTACCTGAGCACCTCAGTGTGAAGGGCACTAAAGATGATCTTTTCTAATCAAACCTTGAAGCACTTAGAATAGATTAATATTTTCCTCATGCATTTAATATTCATGAAATGTACTTTAAAAGGAATTTTAACTAAGTAATTAATATCAATTAAATAGTAAACATAAGTATGACCACTTCGAGCATATGTTTAATGTTTTGTAATCCAAGTAGCTCTTAACGCTTGGTAACCCAGTGGCTCTATAACATGTTTAGGATGTGTATAGAAAGTGGGAATAGATGATAATGTTAGGATCAGCTAAGTTTTAGTTAGTTATTTGATTAATTAGATTAATTCAATATTTATTACTTCGTTTCTAGAACTTAGATGATCAAACCATAAAAGACAAAAAAGATAAAAATTAGATACCTTAGTTACACTTAACCATACACTTGCACTTAGAGAACTATATTCTAAAGATAATGATTGTAATGATTATATTCACCCCCTAGAAACCACTATACTTAGAGAACTAAATTCTATGGAATTCGACTGAATCACTAAGTGATTCATATGGTAGGGTGTAGGGTATACTCACTACTCATCATTGGCACTGTTGTTGGCAAGTTTAGTTATCTATGTGCACTATCTAGGACTTAGTGAAAATTATTCAAGATCATTGTAACAAACCTTAAAGTTGTAATCATTCAAAATCATAATAATAATTGTAAAAGAACATTGATATTTTTATCCAATCTAAAATGACTTCTTCTCATAGGGATGATTCTCTATTAGGGTTCGAGGATACATCTAATCAACAAAGGAATGAATGGTCAAATTCGCCAGTGCTCCAACAATGTTGAGTGGTATATGCTCATCGTGATGACTATGTATCAAACTTCACCTTCATCCTACATCAGGATGAACATTTTTGATGGAGGAACATGGAGGAAAACATTGTGTTATTACCCAATTGATTAATTTTTGTGATGCTGCACCAAACTCCTTTGAGATTGGGCATGCAGAGAATTAATCCTAAATACGTTGTGTAGGACCATGACTATGGGGATTACCATCCCATTGAGGCACAATGCAAAAGAGATTGACAATAGGAGAGGCTTTATGAGGCTTTAAAGGTGTAATAGTTTAATAATCCCCTATTCTTGCTAGATCAAAAAGATAGTAAGGATTCCTTCTCTAGGATTTCTTAATTCTCTGACTCTCCTCCCCTTGGTTTTGATGAAGGGGGCTTGAAAAAAAATTTATAGTCTATTGTAAACAATCTTGGTTTAGGAAAGAATGGGTTCCATGATCATGGGGGATCTAAAGGTGGGAGTTATTGTAGGGACGAGGATAAGCATCATGATGATGATCATGGACATGACCATAGAAGAGGGGGTGGTAGGTACCATGGTGGTGCTAGTCCTTCTTCCTCTTCACTTTTGACATCCTCTTATTTCTCCTCTAGCTCCAACCAAAGCCACAAAGGATGTGATCATGATGGAGGTGATTAGTGGGAAATAGATCATCATAGGGCCCACTGAACTAGTTGAGATCATGGGCATGGGTAATTAAGGAAGGCCTTCCAGCATGAAAGAAGGGATAGTAGAGGACATCATAGGCATCATGGCCATCATAAAGGCTATGACTATTATGAGCTTTTGCTTGCAACTTGAAATATACTAAACATTACAGACATAGTAAGAATTCTAACAATGCATGTGAAAGGTAGTAGAATAAAGTGGTTGAATATGAGAAATATCCCGAAGTTTGAAGGATGATACAATTTAGATCTACAAAACCATCTTCAAGCCTTTCATGATGCATGTGCCTTACAGAATGTAGAGAGAAAATGGAAAAAATTAAAGTTATTCTCAAGGATACTCATTAAAGAAGTTGAAAGTTGGTACTGGTCCTTGGAGTTGGAATCAATTTGTTGATGGAGTATGATGCTTAAGCTCTTCAATGATAAGTAGCAAACATACTCTCGAGTGTTGAACTTGATAAAGAAAATCTAAGGAACCCTTGGATGCAACCATGGATAAGTACTATTCCCTTTTTCACTGATGTCCTAGTCATGGTTATTCTTAGAGGGATTAGCTTCACCATATCATTGATGGGCTAGAAATGAGGAGAACTCTTGGGATCTATGACCAAAGGGAACTTTTAGAATTAAGGACCCATCAGATTTAAAGGCTAATAGAGTAGGTTGCCAAGGAAAAAGGAGAGTTGAGAGAAAGGAAAAGTGTAAAGGAGTACAACCAGGACCCTTTCATCAAAAAAATAGAGGTTTAGTTTTATGACAATGAGGAGGAGGCACCTCTTGATGAGGTGGTGCAGCAAAAGATCTTACTAATCCAAAAGTTTATTTCAAAAATTTCAACCAAGGTAGACAAAATGTGGGACTCTTTGGATGAAAATTTCCAAACCACTCTAAAAATAGTAAAGGAATCCAAAGAGTAAATTAGTGATTGTGGTTGTCAGAGAAGTAAGGAAGTTGAATGTGCCCACCAAAGGGGTAAGGACAAGGTTGCTATAGTAGAGGAGGTTGTGAATTTTGAAATAGATGATGATGGTGGGTGTAACATCTATCGATAAAAACATCCTAAGAGATGTTGTTCCATCGTGTTATACTAAAGGAGTCTAGGATGTATGCTATAAATCCTAGATTGGCGAGTAGGCAAGCACCTAGAAGGTTGCCTTATCCCCAAGGTAGCCCAAGGCAGTTCCACCAACAACAAGCCTACTATATGAGTGGAGCTCCACTATAACCATATGAGCAATACTATTAATGGAAGCACCCATAGTCATGGGGGATTGCACCAATAATGAAGTAGTACCCATATTGATAGTCTAATCCATATGATTATTATGTTCAATAACCCATTTTCCCATGTGACTCTTCTAGTCGCACCTCATTCCAACATCACTACTACCCTCCTAAATACTATTGAGCCTAATCTCCAAGAGGGAAATCCCCATTCCTCACTACTCTTCTCATACTTTTGCACATGCCCCTCTATCCTCAACTCAATTACCACTTGCTCTATCAATGTAGGGAAAAATTCTAGCCCAGCTATAATAATGTAACATCACTAGGGCTGTTAACTTGCAGCCAGCTTCTCAGTCGAGTGGTTTGGAATGTAGATTTCAAAAAAGATCATTCTTTTGAATCAATAGTTCTAAAAAGCCCTTATAGACATACATGGCTGATAGTTCTACATCTCCCTCATCCTCTGTATCTACATCATTTGAGAACTCTTCAAACCAAATGCCTTCCCAAGTGGATACCATAATGTTGATCCATGTGGTAACTAATTGGATAAAGGTTGGCCATCTTCCTAGGAAAAGATTTGATCCTAGGAGTCCCCCTATATTTTTTCAAATCAATGGAAATGAGCCTTTCAAGGCTCTTTTGGATTTAAATTCTGGTGTACATCTAATTTCTCATGAGATTTACATAGCCTAGAACCTTCCTCCAGTTAAGAAGAGCAACATTTGTCTTGAGTTAGTAGACCAGTCTATCACTATTCCCTTGGGACTAGTGGAGGACATTGTGATCATTATCTATGGGTGGTCATATCTTGCTAACTTCCTAGTGATTTGTGTTGATAATTGCAAGGGGGACTTTTCAATTATCATGGGAAGGGCTTAGTTGAGCACCATTGATGCAGGTTGGGAATTAGAGACCTCTCCTTGGAGATTTTCAAGCAAAGTATTTAGAAAGATAGAGAAGAAGAGAGTTTCATGCATCACGTATAATGATATAGGGTGCAATTATGTGTAGAAATTATGGTTCATAAAAAGTACATTCATCACAGCATGCAGACACTGTGTAGATGTGTCTGAAATTCAAAATTACTTATACGTAGTAGCCACAAAACAAGAGGGCACCTAGTGGTTGATAGTTGATACTAATAGTAGCTCAACACTTTGCATGGAATCAACGAAGAGCTTGACAAGTGTCTACATTGAAGGTATGGACAAGATGGAGTAGATCCATCGCAGACTCTCTAATGAACCTAGTGATACTTATTGGGGAGAGTTGGAAATCCTTGAGAGCTTTAAACAAGAGCCCCTAGAGTTGAAAACTCTACCTATCAACGTGGAATATGCTTTTTTGGATAATGGCAAGCTTGTGACAATTAATGCTAATCTTGCTCTTGAATAGAAGGAGAAGATATTGAAGATAGTTAACAAATGGCCAATAGCCTTTGCTTGGTCATATCTTGAACTCATTGCAATTAATCCTAGGATATGCTAGCATTGCATCTAAATAGATCCTTCCATGAAGTCAAAGAGGTAGCTACAAAGATGCTTGAACCCTAAACTCAAGTAGATTGACAAGGAGGAGATTGAACAACTCCTCAGTGTGGGGTTCATCTATTCCATTGTGGATAGCGAGTGGGTTAGCCCACTTGTGATAGTGTCAAAGAAAGAGGGCAAGTGGAGGATTTGTATTGAATTTAGGCTATTGAACATGGTGGCTTAAAAAGATCATTTTCCATTGCCATTTGTGGACTAGGTGTTGAACACCATTTCTAGGCATCACTTTTACATATTTTTGGATGGTTATAGTGGATATAACCAAATCCAGATCACACTTTAAAATTAGTCCAAAACCACATTCATAAGTCCTTGGGGAAATTTTACATACAAAAAGATGCCAATTGGTCTATGCAATGCCCTTGCAACCTTCCAACACCTTGTCTTGAATATCTTTTGATAGCAAACTGGTAGTAGGATTGAAGTCTTCATGGATGACTTCTCCACCTATGGGGCTACATTTGAGCAAACTTTGGACTATCTTGAGTAAGTGCTGAAAAGGTGTGTGGAGACAAACCTTTGGCTCAATTGGAAAAAGAGCCATTTGATGATCTAGGAAGGCATTGCTTTGGGGCATAGAATATTTGAAAAAGGGATTGAGGTGGATCCTAAAAAAATAAGGGTCATCAAAGGAATCACCCGCTAACTAGATCGTTGAGTGAAGACTAGTGATTCATATGGTTGGATGTAAGGTATAATTGTTGCTCACCATTAGGGGCAAGTGATGGGCTTGTATTGAATTTGGGTTATTGAACATGATGACTTACAAAGATCATTTTCCATTTCCATTTGTGGACCAGGTGTTGAAAACCATTTCTAAGCATCACTTTTTATAGCTTTCTAGATGGTTATACTGGATATAACCAAATCTCGATCACACTTGAGGATGAGGCCAAAAAAACATTCATAAGTCCTTGGGGGACTTTTGCATATAGAAAGATAACATTTGGTCTATGAAATGCCCATACAACCTTTCAATGGCTTGTTTTGAGTATCTTCTAATAACAAATTGGTAGTGGGGTGGAAGTCTTCATGGATGACTTCTCCACCTCTGGTGCTACATTTAAGCAAGCTTTGGACCATCTTGAGCAAGTGCTAAAAAGGTGTGTGGAGACAAACCTTTAGCTCAACTGGAAAAAGAGCCATTTGATGATCTAAGAAGGTATTGTTTTGGAGCATAGCATATCTAAAAAAGGGATTGAGATGAACCCTAAAAAAATAAGGATCATCCAAGGAATCACCCACCAACTAGAAACTGTCAAAGATGTTTGATCATTCCTTGGTCACATTGGCTACTACCGGTGATTTATAGAGAATTTCTCTAAGATTGCTAAACTATTGGTGAATCTTACAAAGAAGGATGCTTCATTTGTTTGGACTAAGGAATGTGAAAATGCATTCTAGCACCTTAAGTAGAAGCTTGTAGAAACTCTAATTCTATGAGCACTTGACTAGTCTAGACCATTCCACATCATGATGGATGCATCAAACTATGCTTTGGGAACTATGCTCATGCAGTTGGATGATTAGAAACATCCTTACTACATCCACTACACAAGCTAAAGCATTATGGATGCACAACTAAACTACATCATAAAAGAGAAAGAATTTCTAACAGTGGTGTATACCTTGAAAAAATTTAGGCACTATGTGCTTGGGTACAAGGTGTTCATGCACACAGACCATAGTGTAATTCGGTTTCTCATGAACAAATTGAAAGTGAGTGCTTGTATCAAACGGTGACTTGTGATCTTGTAGGAATTTGATCTTATGATGGTAGATTGAAAGGGAATTGAGAATGTGATTGTTGACCACTTGTCTCAGTCTAGATAGGAAAATAGAGAAGAAGAGAGCTTGCTTTCTGATCAATTTCCTGATGAACTTCTCTTTGTTGGTGCAATAATTAAACAAATGCCCAATGAGCCTAACTAGTATGATGGCATTATAACTACCTTATTACTAAATAGATGCTACAAGAGTTGGACTAAAGGAAGAATAATTGTTTCTTCACTAGGTGAAATGGTTCATGGATATTAATGGACATTTTTACAAGGTGTGTGCTAATGGCCTATTTCATTGGTGTATTCTTGATGCTGAGCAACTATGCATTCTTCAAGATGCTCATGAGGATCCTTATGGGAACCACTATGCTAGAAGACGTATGATCAGTAAGATCCTAATTGCAGGGTATGATTGGCCAATACTCTTCAGTGACGCTTACCGATTCATTTGCTCTTATGAACGCTACCACCATGATGGTGGAGTGATTGCTTGTATGGAGGAACCTTAGCAGTGGATCCAACCATTGGAATCCTTCGACATCTGGGGCATTGACTTCATGGATCCCATCACACCCATGTCAAATGGAAAGGTACACATCATAGTCACTATTGACTATTGTATGAAATGGGTAGAAGTAGTAGTTATCACTGACTATACATCTTCTACAGCTATTTGGTTTGTACAAAAAAATGTTGTCAATAGGTTTGGTGTGCTGCATGCACTTATTTTTGATAATGGTACTCACTTTACAGGCACAACCTTTTGAGAACTCATGCAACGCTTGGGGGTAGAACATAAATTAACAACATCTTACCACCCTCAAGGCAGTGGTTAAGATGAGGTTACAAATAGGGAGATCACTAAGATCTTAACAAGAATAGTTAGTAAATATTAGAGAGACTATAGCATAAAACTTAACGATGCCCTTTGGGCTTACTACTTCACTTGGAAACTACCTATAGGCTATTCTCCCTATAAGTTGGTGTACAAAAAACTCCCAACTCTTCCTATTTAGTTTGAGCTCTGTACAATTTCAATGGCTTATGACCTTGACCTTGACCTAAGTCTAGCATAAAAAGAAAGATTGATGAACCTCAACTTGCTAGACAAGAATTGATTGGTGGCCTTGTCATCTAACAAATTACACAAGGTATTCAACAAGCAATGCCATGACCTCAAAATAAGAAGGGTAAAATTTCAATGGAGAGACGAGATTCTTTACTAGAATCCCACACATGTACCACAAAGAACTAAGTTCCAAACATTGTGGGAAGGGACTTACATCATCTATGACACCTTCCCTTTTGGGGCCATGTTAATATACAAACTTGAAAGTCCAAATAGGAAATTGCTAGTCAACATGTAATAGATTAAACCTTTCCATGAATCTAAGAGAGCTAGTGATCACAACACCTCCTTTGATGGACAAGCATGCTTAGTATTTCGAATCTCCTCCTTCCAACTTAGTTGTGGGGGAGATGGCCATCCATTTTAATCATACAAAGCGACTCCTTAGTTTTTACATTTTTTATTTTACACTTTTTTGTCCTTACATCTTATTGGTTTACACCATTTTTTGTTTTACAACATGATTAGTACATTTTTCTCTTTCTTATATATTTTACAATTTCTTCTATATTTTACTTTATTTGGTTTGAACTTTTCTTATGTTTTGCTTATGTTTGTTTTGTCTTGTTTTTCCTTTATTGCCAATAGGATGTAGTGTAGTTGTGGATATTTTTGATGATGGTTTATACTATAATGTTATTTGATTGTTAATGCCTAGATTCTATCTTTGAATTTTGATATTGATAACTAAGACATGGTTTCTTTTTCATGAAATAGGTAGTGAGTCCACGTCATCCACCCATTCACAAACTCTATGGTGTTCCTTGTTTTGGAAATATGAGGTTCCTTCCTTAATAAAAACTTTAATGAACTTGTGACCTTGGTAGTTTCCAAACCTTAGAAAAATGAAATGGATTGATAAGGGTGTGATTTCAAGGGGATTTGATGCTCTTTATACTTGCCTATCCTCTTGAGAGAATGAGTGTTCCCATGGATTTCTCACTGTTTCACTGTCAACTAATAATAAAAACTTAAAGTCTTAGCATGATGTGGTTCTTATCAAAAAATCATACAAATATAAAACTCAAAAAAATTGATGGGAATTTAAAGCATACCCCTTAAACTTAATAATGGGCTATAAGTACTAGTTATGGAACTAGAAAGACATGTTATGCATGCCTAAAGGTCCCCTCTAACTAAGGCCCTTTCTCACTTCCTACTTCTATTTTCTTCTCTTTTAGGAATGGTGATTGATCTATGGGAGCATTCTTGTGTCTTGAGAGGGTGGATTGATCTGAAAGTATCAATGCAAAGTCATTGGAAGTGGTGTGTTTTGATCTAAACTAAGGATGGAATTTATTAGATCATCTTAACCATAAACTCCACAAGGGACTTCATGTGACCATGATTTTGGACTCCATTCCAACTTCTCTCTCATCCACTTATGCTTTCCATAATTCACTTCACTGCTGGATTTTCATGGTTTTGTTTAATTTCTTAGTTTGATGTGTCAAAATTCTTTGGTATGTTCTTACAAGATTTAGTCCTTAACTTTTCATAATGATTAATCATCCATGGGGTCCATAGACTCCTTGGTTTGAAGGCAAGCAATGGCATTAAAGGCATGAGCCTACTTTGGGGAGGACCCTCTTGGGCTAGATAAGTTCTTTATCCTTAGGAATTT
The DNA here is from genome assembly GCA_015680685.1 of Gnetum montanum. NCBI lineage: Eukaryota > Viridiplantae > Streptophyta > Gnetopsida > Gnetales > Gnetaceae > Gnetum > Gnetum montanum. The sequence goes on from MNCI01011232.1 coordinate 189,438, forward strand.
TTGCAATAAAATCCTTTGTGTGCCCCATTAATGACATTCAATTGTGCACTCTTTCATAATGTCCTTTAATGAAAAACTCTTTTTGTTGTAAATTAGCTAACCTTGTTCAAGCATTTCATAGTGTTCATGACTTTTTTGGCTCTTCAAGAACTTCAAGTTATGTTAAAACTCTTTGTTTTTTTCCTTACCTTTAATGTTGAAAATTTTCAAAGCCTAGAACCTTCCAGTGCCAATACCTTTCCAACCACTTGCTCGATTACCCTCATTTTTTAGTCCTATCACTACTAGAGGTAAGCTTTACATTGTGTGGGCCATAAACCTTAGATTTTTGACAAAATTATTTTTGAAATTTTGCTAGCTCCCACAAAGGTTTAACAATTGAAATAACATTAAAATTACCAATTTATGAGGTTAAACCCTTCCAAAAAAATTTGGTAGCCACAGAAATCAAATAATATTAAAATAATCAAATATGCTAAAAACACAACTTAGCTAAGTGTAACTGCCCAAGTGGGTCCTCCCCAAAGTAGGCTCATGCCCTTAAGGCCCTAACAAGCCCACATTCAAAGGGTTCATAGGCTCTAGGAATGTCATTTGGAATAAGAGTTAAAGTCTTAACCATAAGAATTTACCAAAAAGAAAATAATGCATCAACCAAAATATACACTAATGATACAACCAGCAATGAGGTGAACAATGGAGAGAAGGATGGAGAGAAGAGAATGGAATGGAATCTCAAGAACAAGGTGGTGTATAGCCCCTTGTGTATTTCATGGTTAATGTGACTTAGTAAATCCCATTCCAAGTTTGGCCTCAAACAAACCACTTCCAGTGACTTTGCATTAATGCATTCAGCCAATCCTTCCTCTTGAAGTAACAAGAATGCCTTCACCCAAGAGTCACCACCATTTCGACAAAATGAAGGAGGAGAGAATGGGAAGAGAGAAGGGCCTTAGTTAAAGGGAACATTTTTATTTTAGTTCCATAACCAGTGCTTATAGCCCAAATGGTTATTTTGTCTAAGGGGTGTGCTTTGAATTCTCACTATTTTTTTTTGTTTTATGTGTTTATGCGTGAGAACCACACCATGCAAAGACTTGGTTATTTTTATTTGCTCAGCTTCCCGATAATTGGGTAACATCCAAATGGTAAGAAAAATCAAGAAGAAAACATCCAAGCACCCAAGAGAATGGCCAACACAAATGCATCAAGTTCCCTTGAAGTCACACCCTTTTCAATCCTTGATTCCTTCCTTAGTTTGAGAAATGCCCAATCACCGATTCGTTAATGGTTCTTATTAAGAAGGGGACTGTACATTTCCAAGCCAAGAGAGACCATAGAAACTTGTGGATGAATGGATGAAGTGAACTCATTGCTTGCTATATCAAAAGAAACATACCTTAGTATCAACATCATGACTTAAAGGTAAAAACCAAACATTAGCAATCAATATGAAAACAGTTCATACCATCATTAAGAACACTTATTGGATGATAAACTTACAAGGTGGGTAAGTCACACACACACACACACACACACACACACAATGAAAAATTATAACGATGTTGTAAAACAAAAACAAGAAAAGTTAAAGAAATTTGTAAAACAAAAATGTGTAAAACAAAAATGTATAAGACAAAAACATGTAAAAAAAATGTGTAAAACAAAAACGTGTAAAACAAAAATCCCTAAAACAAAAATGTGTAAAAAAAAACTTAAAAAGAACTGAGGGCCCCAAATGATTAGCCTAGGTGGCCATCTCCCCCTTGATTGAACGAAAAGGGAGAGATCCAAAATAACGAGCGCCTGTTTAAATTTCTTAGAAGTGTCCAACTTCTCCCAATTGATGTTTTCAGGTTAAGGGATGGAAGTTAGCGACGCTCATATTCCAATGTATATATGCTCTCATGATGGGCATGAGTTGTTCCCCCAACTCGTTCCATGCATGTTGATCGGTTGTTCTTTTGACTAGCTATCAACCACAGGGTGTCTACTTGTTGTGTGGTTGCTACATACAGGCATCTTTGTCTTAGAGTTTCAAGGGCACACCTGTTGCATGGGGAAGATGCAGAACATTCCTCCATGTCATCACCTGATGAATCACTGTATGTGATGCATGGAACTTTCTTCTTCTCGATCCTTCCATAAATTTTTACCTTAGATATTTCTAAGGAAAGATTGCAAATTCCTAGGCATGCATCTATCATGCTTAGCCATGCCCTTCCTAGTATAATTGGGAATTCCCCTTCATTGTTGTTAAATTCTATCACCAAGAAATCAGCTGGGTATGACCAACCACACATAGTGGTAATGATGTCCTCCACCAATCCCAAGGGAAGGGTGATGGACTGGTCAGTCAGCTCTAGTTGAATGTTGCTCTTCTTAAGTTAGGGCAGGTTCCAGGCTTGATTCATTTCTCATGATATTAAGTTGACTCCGAAACTTGAGTCAAGAAGAGCCTTATGCGGTTTGTTCCTGGCGACTTGGAGGTAGATTAAGGGACTTCCAGGGTCAGAGAGTTTCTTGGGAAGGTGGCCTACCTTGATCCAGTCGGTTACGGTATGTGTTAACAGAACTGTATGCTTTAAGCTCTGTTGTTGGACTAAAGGAAGCTCCGAAGCCTTATGTGCTGGAGGAATGTACCTAGACTCAACTACTTGTGGTTGTGAGAGCTTGTCTGGGCTTTTGGTTGTGAGAAAGGTCTTCTCTTTTTGCAATTGTTAGAACTAGTAGCGGGTTGAATATTTACAGCTCTCGTAGCATTACGTTGCTACGGTTGAGTGGGGAGTTCCCCTTGCATTGTTGGAGCAAGTGGTATGGGAACTACTGGCGGAAGAGAGGCAGATGGATTTGGAGGATGGCATGGATGTGGAGCATCTCTTGGAGGAGGAGTCCTTCTAAAGTACTCTCGAACTTGGTAGTGACATTGCAGGGTTGCGTGACCCATAGAGTCACTTGGAAAAATCAGCTACTACACGTAGTATCCATATGGGTCTAGCTGTCGGTAAGGAAACTGTTGTTTCGACGGTTGCATCCCCCATGACTGTGGGTGTTGCCACTGCTGATGTTGTCCGATGGGTTGTGGTGGAGTTCCACTTGGATAGTACATCAACAGTTGGTGGAATAGTCTTGGGTTACCTTGGGGATAAGGTAACCTTCGGGGTGTCTGCCGTCTGTTAAGTCTCGGGTTGAGTGCATACACCCCAAACTCTTGTAGATGTGAGATGATTGGACAACATCCCTTAGGATGGTCATATTGGTAGATCTCACATCCACCATCATTGTCTATGTCTAAGTCCACAACTTCATCGGAGATAGTTATTTTCCCTTTACCCTTGTCACGTGCAGGGCCTGAATCTCTCCATTTTTTCTTATCCTTGTCACTACTTCGTTCCTCCGTAGACTCTTCTATGATTTTCAAGATAGTTTCCATTTTACTGTCTAAGGAGCTCTATACTTCATCTACCTTAGCCGATACTTCCATTATTAGCTTCTAAAGTGGCAAGGTTTTTATGTTCACCAACTCTTCGAGTGGTGACTCATCCTCTTCATCACAGAATCTCACTCCCATCTTCCGGAGGAAAGGATCACAATTATATTCTTTCACACTTTCTCTTTTTTGTAGCTCCCCTTCTTCTTTGGCTACTTGCTCCAATAATCGATGAATCTCATGGGATCTAAGTTTTGATAGTCTTCCTTGGGCATAAGTCCCAAGGGTTCTCCTAGTTTCATACCTTAGCCCATCTACGATGTGGCGGAGTTGATCCCGCTGTGCATAATCATAGCCCAGGCAACGATGTAACAATGCATAGTAGCAGCCCATGGCAGCCTCCAAGGGTTCATGAGTACCTTGCTTCCATCCTTGGATCTTCTTACGCAAATTAGACACTCTGGAGTACGTTTGATATTTATTGTTGAAGAGTTCTAACATCATACTCCACCTCCTGATGGTTTTCGGTTCTAAGGACTGGTACCAACTCTCTGCTTCCTTTATGAGTGTCCTAGGAAACAACTTTAGTTTCTGCCACTCATTTTCTATGTTCTACAAGGCGCAGGAATCATGGAATGCCTATAAATGATTTTTTGGATCAGTGTTGTATCCCCCTTCTAATCGTGGGATGTTATTCATGTCTAAGCGCTTGATCCGACTATCTTTGTGATGCCTTCTTGGTATTCTTACAGGCTCCATTATATCTAGCATGCTTTGGGTGGCAAGTAGGGGTTCGTCATGATCATCTCTTTCATGAAATCTATGATGTCTCCATTGTTCCCTACTTTTCCTTATTTCATGCCTTGATTCACTTGATTGCCCTCGTCCTCTCTCTCGACTCTCTCGCTGAGGTCTCTCATTTCTCTTACCCTTATCCTCACCATTATGCTCTTGATGATTGCATCCCGATGTGGAAGGAGAGGGTGAATGATGTGTTGAAGGGGAAGAAGAAGGAGAAACATCGCCATGAAGATGTTTCTTACCTTCTCTTCTGTGGCTTTGGCCCTGATCGTGATGACGATCTAAGTGCCCATCCTTGTCATGTGTTGTTGTCCCCTCAGTGAACAGCTGGTGTTCACGGGGATTAGAACCAAGGTTGTGTATCGTGGAGCGTAGGTTCTGATACCCCACCTCCTCGCTATCGTTAGGAGGGGGAACATCTTTCAATAGAGAACCTGTTATAAGTGGTTCACCATCTCCAATTTTTCTTAGGATGTGCGGGACCTCTTTGCCCTTCAACAGTGTATGTTGGCTCTCCTGCCTTGAGTCGCTTAAACATTGTGCGGTTGTGGGATGGTAATCCCTCATGTCAAAATCTACCGCAATGTATTCAGTATATAATTCCATCATGCTTATCTGTACCAAAGCACGAAGGAGCATGTTGGGGACTGCACAATCTGGAGGTAACACAATGTTATCTTGCAAGTCTCTCTAGCACATCTGTAGGATAAAAGTAAAATTAGGTATATACTCATTGGGATGAGTGTATACCACCCTATATTGTTTAGGAACTGGCGGATTTGGGTTATGTGTTTTAGATTGCTGACTATTTTAGATTGCCAATTATGAGAAAACAAGGGAGAGCTGCCTCTTATTTATAGACTTGGCGGCGCACCGCGATATCGTGGGGGACGACGCAGTATTGTGGCCCATGCAATATCGCGTCCCATCACATGTCAATTAGTTAGTCAATAATTCCATGCCTTCACAATGTTTTGTAAAGAACTTGTTCCTCTTTTTTTTCACTTGAGGACAAGTTTTCATTCAGTTGGGTACGAAGAATTGTATTATTAGGCTCTGATATCGTATCCTTGATATTAGAGCCTTGATATTGGATCCTTGATATTGGAGCCCATGATTTTTTATTAGATATCTAATATTGTAGGATGCGTGTTGGCCTACTTGGATGCATGATTCATCCCATTCCATTCCTTAATCATAGGGAAGATCTTGTAGTTTTTTTCTTTACAATTTGAATATTTTCTGAGTGCCTGTAGTAAGAGTCAAAGAATGTATAGATCTTTATTTGAACACTGATGTACTTGAGCATCTCAATGTGAATGGCAATAAAGATGAGCTTTTCTAATCAAACCTTGTAGCACTTGGAATAGATTAATGCTTTTCTTATGCATTTAATATTCATGTAATTTACTTTAATGAATTTTAACTAAGTAATTAATATCGATTAAATAGTGAACATAACTATGACCACTTCAAGCATATGTTTAACACTTGATAATCCCAAAAGCACTTAATGCTTGGTAACCTATTGGTGCTATAATGTGTTTAGGATGTGTACAGAAAGTGGGAACAAATGCTTATGTTAGGATCAATTAAGTGTTAGTTAGTTATTAAATTAATTAGATTAATTCAACATTTATTACTCTGTTTCTAACACTTAGGTGATTAAACCATAAAATACAAAAATAATAAAACTTAGATGCCTTAGTTACACTTAACCATGCACTTGCACTTCACAAGTGGAACTAAGAAGACAATGATCACAACGATTAGATTCACCCTTTAGAAACTAGTGTAGTTAGAAAGCTAAAGTCTATGGAATTTGACTAGATCACTGAGTGAACACTAGTGATTTGTATGGTTGGGTGTAGGGTATACTCGTTGCTCATTAGCATATATTGAAAAAATGTTTAAAGGATTATATTTACATATTCCTCCTAAGTAAGTTGTAAAGGATACACCAATTTATGCCAAATATTTGAGGGAATTATGTACAAAAAGAAGGAAAGAAAAAAAATACCTAGATAAGTATATTTGGTTGACAACTTATCCCCACTTATAAAAAGTTACGAAATTCAAAAGTACAAAGATTTGGGAGTCCCAAATATTCCCATAAAAATTGACGGAAAGAGTATGAAAAATGCCTTATTGGATCTAAAAGTAACATAGTACCACTTGAAATGGTTGAAATACTAGACCTAGGAAATATCAAAAAAGTAAACATGTTAATATCCTCAGTGGATGGGTCAATTTTTAAACCTATAGGAATAGTGAAGGATCTAATAGTGGAAGTATAAAAGAGAAAATACCTTGTTGATTTTATTGTGTTAGAAGTAAAAGATCCAAATATTTTTCCAATCATTTTAGGAAAACCTTGGTTAGCAATAGTTGATGTAATAATTAATTGTAGATTAGGGCAACCTCAACTAACCTTTGCCAATGTCACCTTTACACTTAATATATTTGATAAAGAAAGGGAAGATAGAATAAATGAAGATATTAAAGAAGCTAGTATGCTCTTTACAATGCCAACATCTTCCATGGTTGAGGATAGGAAAATATTAGCACTTAATAATTTTAAAAGGGGAACCTTAGATTATATCATAATAGAACAACAAAAATTCTTGGATTAGATTTTAAATTTGGGATTAGGAAGTATTGGGAACACTATTCAATCACTAATTAAGGGTTCTCTAGAACATTGTGGACTACCTAACACTCTTAAGTACATTTTTCTTGATGAAAATAAATCATTAATAATAAATTATTAATTATCTAGTGCGTTGATTGATAACTTAGAAGAGGGTTAAATAAGTTTCCCAATTAGAGTTGTACCTACCATATAAAACACATCAAATTTATGTGGTTCCCCAACTTGGGTACTTCCACACTTGGAGGGTAGAATCTGTGCACACCTTTGGACTTTATTTCTCAAAAATGTGGTTTGAAGGGCACCACACCCTGTACAAGCTCTGAGCTTTACTCTAGAATGTTTTGTCTCTGTGAAACCAGTCAACCCTGCAAGATCCAATGAAGCTCAGAATGTGGTTTCAAAGATCCCATAGCCTTTACAAAATTGAGCTCACTACAGAGTGCTTTGATATTGCAAAACCACTTAACCCCTTAAGGTACTGACAAGCTCAATGTGGATGCCTTCTAGCAAGAAGCACATCAACCCCATTAGGCAACAAGAAAGAGAGAAGGAAACAAGAAAGAAATGTAACTAAGTTTATAAGTCCTTTTACTTTGAAGCTTAGTATAACATATAATGAAGCAAATGATGTTATAATGAAGAGCAAGAATATAATAGCATAGAATAGACAATTATGAGCTTGAATGTAAATAGTGCTTGCAAAATTCCCAAGATTTTGATATCTTCTTATAGCCTTGGAGTTTCTGAAAACTCCTTGGAATTCATGCAATGACTATTACAGGTGATTGTTTGGGACCACCAATGTTTTTCTTTAGTCTTGTGACTGGGATCATGGGAAATGAAGGTATTCATTCAAACTTAAGTTTAGGTGTTTGTTGGTCTTTGGAAACACCAAGGCCTATATACCTCCAAATAAACTCAGTGGTAATAAAGTGAACTAAGAAGAAATGTGTGTTTGCTATTATGAATGTTGAAATGCTTGGGTTTGTGTATGATACTGTAATTGGATATTATAACAGAAATTTAACTAACCTTGTTGAATATTTTGAGTTATTAAAGATTCCTATTTTGTCAATTTACTTAGCCTATATAGTCTCTAGAATACGTTGCTTGAAACAAATAAAATTTCACCAAAATGCTTCTAATTTTTCTTAGAGAGAAAGATCTACAAGAAAATTAGAAATAGAGCAAGATTCAATGGATTTTAAAAGAAAATAAGAAAGAAAGAAGATTTGTGTGAAATCTTAAACATTTAAGCAAGATAAATTAAACATGAGGAAACACTTCAAAATAAGGCTATTCCAATTCAATCTAAAGTGTGACAAATTTTGTAAAAGACACTCTTATTAAACTACCAAAGTGCTTTATAAGCAACAAACTACAAGTTATTATTTGGCTAGTTAAATAGTTTTCAAGAATTACAAATAATAGAGCTATCAGAAAAGATTTAACATTTTCAAGATTGAAACATTAAGAAAAATACTTTAAAAATTAAAGCTATTTCAAGTCAGCTCAAAATATCAAAGATTTTCTAGATCCTCTAGACTCAAATAGGAAATTTCATAAAGACATTAGTATTAAATTGCCTAAGATGCTTTTTAAAAGACAAAAAAAGCTCTTACATGGTAACCAAATAGAAGTCTAAAATTGCACAAAACTTGAGCTATAATAGCAATAAAAAATTCAAAAATTAAATGGCAAGCATAGTACTATCTAAACCATTAGCTAAGAAACTAAGACAAAATGAGAAGAAAAGAACTCATAGGGTTTAAACAAAGCAGTTGAATTGATGATGCAATTAGTGAGCCATTCTTACAAATATGTCTTCTTGATTTCTCCTTCCTACTTTTATTCTACTCTTGAAGCTCTTTTTATAGTGGCTTTTGGGTATTTTGTATTTATAGAGCATTTATTATCCATAAAGTCATAACTCCTTTAGTGGTGTATATATAAGAGTTAGAAGCAAACTATATATGGATTAAATAAGTTTCATATAATCCACATGAATTGTATGTCATTCTTTAGTCATGGATCAAAATAATCAGTTTAGTACTAATATGTTGAATATCAACCTCATGCTTCTTTATTTTTATCTTTAACAGCAAGGTACTTTATATTGATATATTTGCTATAACTTCCACTTTCACCACTCTCACCATAAGATAAAATTGCAGCTAAGTTACCATAATACTTTCTTATTGGACTTATTATAGATCCAATGACTTTTAGACCAAAGATAACATTTCTTAACCATCATGCTTGTGAAATAACTTTATCACATGTATTAAATTCTATCTTTAAGGAATTCCATGGGCATTACTTTACAAGGTTCTTCATCCTCTTTCAAGAGGACAAGTTGTTCTTCATCTTAAACACTTTTGAGAAAGCAATGATCCCAAGTCACTTCTTGTAAGTATAAGGTCACTTATGTATAAGATCAAAAAAATAATTTACTTCTACTATTCTTAAGGTATCATAATATTGTAAAACTTTATATGCTATTGTTAGGAGACTTGTCTTATTTATCTAACTTGAAAAGTCAAGTGACTATCTTGATAGAAATCCTTAATAAAATATCATTTTTCACATCTATTTGGTGAACATCTAGTTCAAAATAAGTCTCCAAAACCATAATAATTCTCAGCAATAGCAGCTTAACAAAGCTATAGCTATTGCTCAAAAAGGATTAGAACCCAAGAGCATCCTAGTGCATGCAATGGAAATAGTAGCCTCTAATTTTGCTATTTATATGGATTTTTTTGAAGGAAACCAATTCCCATCTAGGTTCCAGAGATAAGTATTCTAGTGCCTATGATTTGGTGGAGTAGATGCTGTATCTCTATGTTAGGGTTATTAAGGCTAGGGAGTTGCCTTTAGCTAAGGACCCTAGTATTGGTTGCAATGCCTATACAGAAGTCAAGCTTGGAAACTACAAGGGTACCACCAAGATTGTTGAGAAGAAGAATGATCCTAAGTGGAACAAGGTGTTTGCATTTTCCAAGAAGAGATTGTAGGCTTCCTTGCTAAAGGTTTTTTTGTCAAGGATATGGCAGCTAGGCAGGATGATTTTATGGGGATTGTCATGTTTGATTTGGTTGAGGCGTCCATAAGAGTTCTCCTTGATAGTCCTTTGGCTCCCCAATGGTATAGGATTGAGGAAAACAAGGGAGAGACCAAAGTTAAGGGAGAGCTCTTGCTATCTATTTGGATTAGTACTTAGGCTAATGAAGCATTTTCTAAAGCTTGGTATTCTTATGCTACTGTTGTGAATGATGAAGGGATCACTAACATAAAGTTCAAAGTGTACTTATTCCAAAAACTATGGTATGTTAGGATGAATGTGATTGAGAACTAGGAGCTTGCCATTATAGTAGATAAGGCTAGAAGTGGGTTTCTTCTGGAGCTTAGTGTTAAGTTGCAGCTGGGTAGCTAGTTTCTCAGGACAAGTCCTACTTAGGGCAAGAGTAGTTCCAACCCTATGTGGAATGAGGATCTATTGTTTATTGTTTTTGATTATGGACAATGGGATTGGACCCAAAAAGGATGAGGTTCTAGGGAAGGCCACTATTGCTCTTTCTCTACTTAAGAGAAGGTTTGATGAGAAGCTTGTAAATTCAAAGTGGTTTTATCTAGACAAATCTAATGTAAATGATGGAGACAAGAAGAAGGAGAAAGATGTATATGGAAAGGCTCTTAGTAGGATCCATCTTAGGGACTATCTTGATGGTGGTTACCATGTTCTTGATGAGTCCACCCTGTATAGTAGTGACCTCAGATGCACTACTAGGTGACTATGGAAGCCTTTAATTGGAATGCTAGAAGTTGGCATTTTGAGTTTCCATAACCTTTTGCCCATGAAAACTAAGGATGGTAAGGGAGTCACTAATGCATATTATGTTGCCAAGTACAACCAGAAGTGGATTAGAACTAGGACTATCATTGAGAGCTTTAATTCCAAGTGGAATGAGGGTTACACCTGGGAAGTCTATGATCCTTGCTTAATGATCACAATGAGGGTCTTTACAATCTACAGCGAAAGGGAAGAAATTAGACAAGCCTAACAATCCCAATTCTCATAAGGACATCAAGATTGGGTAAATGATTCACTAAAGCCATGATTATTCTAAACAAAACACGCTATAATGCTTTAGAAAAGGTTTCATTATAATCAATGCCCTTCTCTAGCTCATTTGACATTTCCAAAAGATTTCTTTTAATCATATAGATCCATTTTTGGTTAATTCTAAAGGATTCTTAGCTTTGATTATATATATATATATATGTTAAGCAATAAAACTTTGATTTCTTTATGGCATCATACCAAAGTATGAAATTTCTTCCACTCATGGCTTATGAAAATGAAAAGGGATCTTCCTTGAAAGATTACCAATTTCTCTTTATCTTTTAGAGATTCATTAGGTTCCTTTATTTCCTCAACTATAACCTTCAAGGAAATTCTCTCCCACTAAATTTTAAGATCCTTAAAAATTCAGCTTTTCCACATAAAATGAAACCTTCCTATGGGTAGAGGTTGCATCATGCATGAATTTACATGTCAAATTCATTAATAAGACTAATAAATCTAAAATAAATAATCCATACCTATGGGCATAGGAACATTTAATTTAGATTTACTATCTTATACCAATTAGGTCATAAGAATAACCACCTCCTTGTGGGGCTAAGCAATTAACTTATGAACTAATTGTAATTATTTAAATGACACCATTATCTTAAAAACATCATTATGACTTAAGGTGCTATGGCTATCCTAAAGCCATATTGAAGTCTTTCTTAATATGGCATCAAGAATATCATGAATAATCTTTACAGTTTATAAATTTATTCAATAATCCTAGTAGCAATTCATCATATATGCATGATAACATATAAAAATATTCATGCCTTATGCTACTAGAATGGAATTCACAAGAATATAATCTTCATTTTTAAGATAATCCTTAAGCTACATTTTGCTAAAACCTTATTTATCATGCAACTATAGCATTACAAGACTATGTAAATGCAGCAAACTAATGCACAAAAATATTCATACTTTATATTCAATTTAAAAAAATGCTTTATATGAGTAATAAATTCATGCATTAAACCTTTCAGCTATTATTCCAAAGGAAATGTGAATATGACTTAAGATGATGTGACTACCCTTAAGTCACACCACATATTTTCAAATCAAATAATGTAATGCATAAAATAATATCAACTTACATTTGTTCATCAACTCTCAAATGTTAATGCTCACTAATAGTTTCTACTTTGTATGCAACCATAGAGGTGGATATAAATTTCACTATAAATCCCTGAGTAGCCATTAAAATTAGTAAATATTTATTATAAAACAAGTAGAGCATGAATTTGTATTTCATATTGCAACACATGTTCATGGCCAAGGACTGCATAATGCCATTGACAACATGTCATAAAAATAGTTATATTACAGTGTCCCAAAAAATAAGCAATCATATAGGCTGTTAATCATTTGAAATCTTTAACAAATGTTAAATTCTAACAAGAGTTACAAAATAGCTAATAGAGCCATGGTCAGAAAAGCCATGTTTGCACCAAAAAAAAAAAACTCTTTACGAAACAAATGAATAAGAGCATTGATAGAATTTAAAATATGATGACATGAAAACTAAAAGCTGCATTATTAGTTTTATATATATTAAGATGAGCAAAGAGTATTTTCAAGGAAAATTAAGAAAACATAGGAAGAAAAGCTAAGACCATTTTGCTAACTTCCTACACAAAATGATGCAGCTATGGCTCCTGTGCCCACTACAATTATGCTCTTGAAATAGGCTTCCTACTTTTCATTAGGATGACGATTGATGGAATTATCTCTTGAACGATTACCATCTAATACTATGGGTTTCTACTAAGATACCATTTCTTCAATGTCAATTTACAGAAAGAAATTTCAAAAATTGAGTAAAGTAGAAATTGCAAACCTTACGCTTTGATACCAAATGTTAAAAATTTATTCTAGGATCTTCCTATTAATAGTAGATAAGCCAAAGTAATAGAGATTTCTACATTGCTTAAATATTGAAATATCTAGCCTATTAACAGTAGATTAAAGAAAATATAATTTTATGAATAAACAAGAAATAACTTTGTAGAAATAAAATACTTTCATCCATTGATAAGAATTCATGGAAGTAAAGCTAAAACATAACAACTAGAAGAGAGCACTAAAGTTGTTATGACTTTATTGATCATAAAAGAAAATTGTGTAGTGGAATCTTAAAAGCTCTATAAACACACAATATAGTTGAATAGCCTTCACAAGTTGAACTATGCTCAGAGTAAGATTTATTGAAGATCTTCTTGCCTATTTCTATTACTACAACTAAATTGGATCTTATTTGCATATGATTTAATTCACCTTGATGGCAAAGGAAAATCAAATTTTATAGGCTAGGCAAGGAACCCCAACAATCTTGAATGGAGTGGTGGTAGTGCTTCCCTCCATCATGGAAACATTAATGTTCCATAACTAAAGTAGTGTTAAAATACCATAACCATAATGATGATTGTTATGAGATAATGGATCTTTGATTAACCAATACCTATGAAAAGTGGGCCATTTATTGTTAAAGCATTTTGATGGATAACTATATTCCTTTGAAATCATTCTAAAAATTACTATTGACTCATCTACTTGGTCTTTCAGAGTAATTGTATCCTGTGGATGCCTAGAAACAAATTTTAAAATCTCACTTTCATGTGAGATATTTGCACTACTTTTGTCCTAAAACCAATAAGGCAAAGGAGGCAAACCCATACAAGATGCCAAAATGTTAGAGACCATTGGTCTTTGTTAGTAATATTTGTGCAGATTTGCAAAGATGAGCAGAGATGAAGAAGATGAAACTTTGCTACTGAATTCAAGTTTTTTCACTGCAGTTTTGATGAATAGAATTGCTAAGCAGAAGAGCATGATATTGCAATTAGTGTGCTATCTTAGACTCTATTTATAGACTAGTTCAGGAGGATTAAATAGTAGAGTAGAAGAAATGATGATAACCATGTAATAAAAATAGAAAAGAAAGAAAGGAATGTGAATGATGATAAATAAACTAGAGAGCATAGAGATTGTAGAAAACTTGATGCAATTAAAAGTTATTATGGCTAAGAAGACCAGAGGAGGAAAAGAAAAGTGGATCTATTGTGACTCCCCTCCTCTCTCTCTTTAGTATTGATGGGAAATAAATGGAATCCCCTTTCAGTCATAAAGCCTGCTCTATTTAATGGCCTAAATGTACCAAAAACTACCAAATGGCTAGTATATATGTCATCTTTAAGGTTGGGATGTCTACTTGAGATTAGCCTCAATTCAGGAGAGACATCTCATTGGAATATGGAACATCTTCTATGGAATGTCTACAGGGAGATGTCTACTCTTGGATGTAGACATCTACTATTTTTAAGGGATGTCTCCTCAAATTTTGTGCTTTGTCTTTTGAGGCTTTCTTCTATCACTTTGTCTTCTTACTAGTCCTTGAAGCATCTTCATTTGATATGTAGCCTTCATTTTTGTCCTTGCTTGTCCATGCTTTCATCTTGTCCATGTAGTCTTCATTTTGACATCTTGTTGTAGATCTTGTTTCCTTGAGCTCTCAGATCTAATCGTGCCATTATCCTGATCTCATCATGCTCTTGGTCTACCCTTAGACCTACAAGGCAATATAAACACATTTTCCACATTGTACATTTTCTAAATTTTTGACATACTAAAAGGTCAACATAGTGATCAAGAATAAAATTACTAGATGTTTTAAAAAGAAAATCCAAGGCATTTGCATGAAGTTATGAGGTTCTTTATCAAGGAATTTCATCCAACATATGTCAACACCACATATATTGAGGATTGAGAACTTATAAAGGGGGTTGAAAAAGTTCCCCAATTTAAAATAGCTATGGTCACCAAAAATCACTCATAATTTTTACATGGTTTTCCAACTTGGGTGCCTTCATACTTGGAGGGTATAATCCTTGCACACCTTTAGACTTTGTTCCTTAGAAAAATATGGTTTAGAGGACACCCCCAACCTTTACAAAGTGTTGATCTTTGCATAGAGTGTTTTCTTGCTAGACAAATAGTCAACCCTATATGGTTCCAAAAATCTCAAAAAGATGATTTCAAGGATCCTACAACATTTACAAAATTTTAGCTCTATATCGGAGTGTTTCATCACTTTGAAACCACTCAACCGTACAAGGTCTTAGCAAGCTCAATGAAGATGCCTTCTTGTAAGAAGCACATCAACCTTGTAGGGCTTATAAGAGAGAAAAGAATTAAGGAGAGAATGTAACTTAATTTATAAATTTCTTGTGATGAAGTTTTCAATTCATACAACAAATTACAAATGATTAGAAGAAGAAGAACAAAGCCAATACACTCGATGAAGGAAAAGAATGATATTCAATGAACAGTGCTTGCTTATTTTCCAAGAATTCCACTTTATCTTATACCCTTTTAAGTTTTGAAAAAATCCTTGATATTCATGCAATGGCTATGAAAAAATTAGTTTGGATGTCTAATTTAAAGTTGAGATGTCCAACTAAAATCGCTTTCTATTCTAGAAAGACATCTACCTAAAAAGTGAGACATCTACAAAAAAAGTGAGATGCCTACCATGAGATGTTTGACCTAAGATGTCTCTGCAAAGATTGAGGTATTTGTTGTCAATTTGAGATGTCTAGCCTGTAAATCTACTTTGAACTCTAGGACATTTCTCTAATAATTTGACATCTCAATAGTCCTTGAAACATCTTCATTTGACTTGTAGACTCCATTTGCATCCTAGCACTCATCTTGCCATCCTAGCTCTCATTTTGACATTTTCAATGTAGATCTCATTTTAGCTCAGCTTTCATTTAATCATATTGTCCCATTTTCCTTCTTAGTTCTACAAGATTACAAACACATGCCTACATTCTATATTTTCTAAAAGGTTTTGACATACCAAAAGATCAACAATCTCCTCTTTTTTGGTAACATCCAAAACTTGGAAAATGGAGTAGTAGTGTAGCATAACAAATAAATAGCATAGTTCCCCTTTTTGGTCATTAACAAAAAGTGGTTACAAAAAAATCCTCTAAACATGTGCATATATATAATCTTTATTTTTGAACTTATACATATATATATATATATATATATAAGGCAAAATTGCTTTTACCTAATAGGACACAGTCCTATCCCGATATCTTTACAGAGAGTAGTAAGTCATCATTCATCTAGAAGCTTAGTGAAAGCATCAGCAAGTTGACTCTCTATCCCCATATATTCTAGCTTTTTATGTCCAAGTTGAGTATGGTTTCGTATGAAATGATGATGAATTTTAATATGCTTTTTATGAGAATGTTGAATAGGATTCTTTGTCATATTGATAGGACAGCTGTCGTTACAAAAAATAGGTGTGGAAGTTATTTGAATTTCTAGATCCTTTAGGGTTTTATTCATTCATAATATTTGTGCACAACAACTTCTAGCTGAAATATATTTTTCTTCTACCATAGAAAGAATTGTAGACATTTGCTACTTTGTTATCCATGATCTAAGATTTTTCCTAGAAAAAGAAATTTCCACTAGTACTCCAATGATTATATGTACAACCTACCAAATCTACATCACAATACTCAACAAGATCAAGTGAGAAGTCCTTTGAATACTAAAGTTTCCACTCAGTAGTATCTTTTAAGTAATCAAAAATTCATTTAATAGCTTTCAAATGAGACTCTTTGGGATTTGTTTGATACCTTACACAAATTCTAACACTTAAGGCTATATAAGGTCTACTATTAGTTATATAGAGCAAGCTACTAATCATACCTCTATAGAGATTGAGATCAACAAGCTTTTCTTGATCATCTTTGGTAAGCTTGAAATTTTTTGCCATAGTTGTAGCTTTTGCCTTCACATCTATCAAGATGAATTTGAGTAATAATTTTTTGATGTACTTAGTTTGATAGATGAATGCTCCTTCTTTTTTTTGATTGATTTGAAAGCCAAGAAAATTATTAAGCTCTTCAATCATGCTCATTTCAAACTTTGTTTGCATAAGATCTAGGAATTTCATTCAAAAAACATCATTAGTAGCTCCAAAAATAATATCTTCAACATAATTTGCATAATAAGTAAATCATTACCTTCATGTTTGAGAAATAAAGTAACATCTACCCCACCTCTTACAAAAGCATTGGATATAAGGTACTGTGAAAGTCTATTGTACCAAGCTCTAGGAGCTTGTTTGAACACATAGAGAGCCTTCTTGAGCTTGAAAACATTATATGAATTAATAAGATCTACAAAACCTTTAGGTTTCTCAACATAAAATTTCTCTAGGATGGTTTCATTCAAAAAGGCACTCTTCACATCCATTTGATATAACTTGATGTTCTTAACACTTGCATAGGCTAAGAGAAGTCTAAAAGATTCAAGTTTGGTAATAGGAGAAGAAGTCTCATCAAATCAATTCCTTCTTATTGGTTATAACCTTTGGCAACCAATCTCGCTTTATTCTTAATGATGTTATGATTTTCATCTACTTTGTTCCTAAAAATCCATTTTGTTCAAATGATTTGTTTGTGATAGGGTTTAGAAGTCAACTACCACACATCATTCTAGTAAACTGATTTAGTTCTTCTTGCATAGTTGAAATCCACCCTTCTTGTCCTTCTTTTAATTTAAAATTTTTAGGTTTAATTTATGAAGGATAGGCATCATAGGCACATATTTCTTTTTTTTTTGGCTCCTAGTACAAATTCCATGTTTCAATTGACCAATAACATCATTGAGAGAATATGATCTACTAAGTCTAGGTATATTTAGTTGGACTGGAGAAGTCTCCTCATGTTCACTTCCTATCTCTGTATCTTTATCAATTTGAACTTGGGAAGTGATAGATAATTTTTGGATAGGAACTTCTTCATCATTAGATTATGGAGTAGGACCATCACTATCATCCATTCTAACATTTAGAGTTTCTTCCACCGTATTAGTTTTTTTTTGTTGAAAACTCTATATGTCCTACTAATAGTTGAATATCTCTGGAAAATTCCCTCATTAGTTTTGGGATTGAATTTTCTCAAGGCATCTACCAACATATGATTTTTTATCAGTCCATAATTCATAAGAAGTTTTAGTAGTGAATTTTCTTACCAAAACTCTATTGGAGACATAGTAGGTAGGGTTGATTGCTTGAGCCCAAAAGTGATAAGGAAGACTCTTGTCTTTTAGAATGGTTCTTCCCATCTCATTTAGGATGCTATTCTTTCTTTTTGCAATATAGTTCTGTTAAGGAGTCTTGGGGGTAGAAAATTAGTGTAGAATGCTATTCATTTGATAATATTATTCAAATTTTCCATTCTTAAATTCTCCTCCATTTTAGTTCTAATGAAATTTATCCCATATTTTTTCTTATTGTATTTGATTACAAATTCTCATAAAATGATCAAAAATTTCATCTTTGTGAGATAAGAAGGAAACCCATGTGAAACGAGAGAAATCATCAACAATTGTAAGAAAATATCTTTTCTTTCCCAAAAAAAGAGCTTGAGAAGGACTAACTAAATCATTGTGAAGTAAATCTAAAGGACAAGAAGTACAGATGCAAATTTTCTTACCAAACCTTACCTTTTTTATTTACCTTTTTGAAAAGATTCACAAGTATCAAGATGAAATCTTTAAGTTTTGGCAATCCTTGAACCATCTATTTTGAGACTACTATTTCAAGAACATCTTTGTTTATTTGACCTGGTTTCCTATGCCACCTACAAACATCATCTATGTTGTTGATCACACACTTTGATTCAAGGTTAGAATTATCTCTAGAAACAATAGTATTAACATTTTCCTTTCTAATCCCTTCAATAATAATTTTTCGAGATACCAAATATTTTACTTTACAACTATGTTTAGCAAAGATAACATGAAAATTCAAATCACAAAGTTGATTGAAAATAAGAAGATTATGTTTTAGTCTTTCAATGAAAAAGACTTGACTAATAGTAGGTTGACCCTTACCTTTACCTCCAATAGTACCAATACATTTGATTGGAGCTTCCATGTTGTTCCCAAAGGTAACACTATCATAGAAGCTTCCATGTTGGAGCTTCTATGATAGTGTACAAATTGAGATTTGTCTCCTATCATATGTCTTGAACAACCACTATCAATCTACCAAGTGCTTATTTTAACAATAGAAAGAGGAACTTGTGTGATCATTTCTTGTTTAGAGATCTTTTTTTTTTTATTTTTTTGCTGCAAAACTTTCTGTTCCTACAAACTACCTTTACTAGGATGTTTTAAAAAAGACCAAATGTAGTGTTTCATCCATAGATAGCAACAAGCCTAAAAATGCCCAAATTTTCCACAATAAAAAAAATTATGCTCTTGAATCTAGATGTATAATCAAACCTAGGAGGATGTCTCTTTGAAATTACATACCTTGATGAAGATGTTATGATATGTAATCATCTTTGATCAAGGTTGAACCTTTCTTTCAATATTTTCTTATTAATCTTCTTAATAGCACTTGTTAACCTTTGAATCTCAGCTGTTAGGTTTGAGTTTTCTTTCTTAAGATATATACATTTAGAATTGAGAGTTGTAATTTCTATCTACTTATCATGTAAAATTTCTTTAATTTTAAAGCATAAATTTTGAAATGAAAGAATCTCATTACAAAGTAACTCGTACCTATCTTTTAAGGAGATCTTATCTTCTTTAGCTTCATCATGAGATCTTTGATCATTGATGGATTCCTGATTTGTCAAAGCAAGATATAAATAATGAGAGTCTTTAGATACATATCTTACTTTTTCTTTTTCATCCCATTTGGTATTGCTATTGCTAGTCCTTATTCCTTTACCAAAATGTTCTTCATGTGACCTTCATACACTAGTTCTTTTAACAATCATATGATTGGAAAAAGTACATTGCTTACCTCTTGCTATTACAATAGAAGAATTGTATGCAGCCTTTCAAGATGAATTTAATGAATCTTATTATTCTCATTCATTCCTGAGGAGTTACAATTTTGAAATTGAGAGTACTATGCTATGATGCTACTTGAGGATCTAGAACTTAGAAGGGCGGTTGAATAAGTTTCCCAATTTAAAATAACAACAATCACCAAAAATCACACATAAGTTTTATGTGGTTCCCCAACTTGGATACCTCTACACTCAGAGGATAGAATCCTTGCACATCTCTAGACTTTGTTCCTTAGAAAAATGTAGTTTAGAGGACATGACAACCTTTTCAAAGTTTTGAGCTCCGCACAGAGTGTTTTCTTGCTAGACAAACACTCAAATTTGCAAGGTCACAACAAGCTCAAAAATGTGGTTTTAAGGATCCCAAAACCTTTACAAATTGTGAGCTCCATACTGGAGTGTTTTATCGTTATGAAACTTCTCAACTTTGCAAGGTTCTAGTTAGCTCAATGAAGATGCCTTCCTGTAAGAAGCACATCAATCCCACAAGACCTACAAGAGAGAAAAGAATCAAGAAGAGAATGTAACTTAATTTACAAATTCCTGCAATGAAGTTCTCAATTCATAAAACAAATTACAAATGATAGTAAGAATGAAGAACAAAACTAATACACTTGATGAAGACAATCAATGATATTAAATGAATAGTACTTACTAATTTCTTAAGAATTCCACTTTGTCTTATATGTTTGAGTTTTTGAAAACTCCTCATAATTCATGCAGAGGACATGAAATGGCTAGTTTTCATGTGTAATTCAAAGTTGAGACATCTAATTGAAACCGCTTTCAATTTTGGAAGGATGTCTACCTAAAAAGTAAGATGTCTACCATGAGACATTCAATGTAAGATGTCTGCTACCAATCTTAGACATCTGGCCTACAAGTCTACTTTGAAATTTGTAGCATTTCTCTGATAATTTGACATCTCAATAGTCCTTAGAACATATTTATTTAACTTGTAGACTCCATTTGCATCCTAGCACTCATCTTGCCATCCTAGCTTTCATTTTGACATCTTCAAAGTAGTTCTCATTTTAGCTCAGCTCTCATTCAATCATAATATACCATTTTCCTTCTTATTCCTACAAGATTACAAATACATTTCCACATTCTCCATTTTCTCAATGGTTTTGACATACCAAAAGGTCAATATCTATCTAGAAGATAATGTTAAACTAGTTTGAATTTCTCCTAGACAAATCAATCTAGCTTTGAACCAAATCATTAAAGATAAAATTTCTAAACTTTGGAAGCAAGGAATTATTTATCTAATAGCCAATAGCGAATGGGTGAGTCCTATCATGGTAGTACCAAAAAGGGAGAAAAATGGTGAGTTGTATAGATTATAGAAAGCTTAGTCAAAGCACTAAAAAGGATCATTTCCATCTACCTTATATAGACCAAATTTTGGAAAGATTAGAAGGGCATGAATACTATTGTTTTTTGGATAGGTTTAGTGGGTATAAATAGGTGGCTATTGCACTAGAGGATCAACATAAAATAGCTTTCACTTGTCCATATGATACTTTTACCTATAAAATAATGCCTTTTAATCTTTGTAATGCACTTGCTACCTTCCAAAGGGTAATGATATAAGTATTTTCTCATATGTTAGAAGAATATTTAGAGGTATTTATAGATAATTTCTCATGATATGGAGATATATATGAATAAAAATTATCTCACTTAGAATGTATCTTGAATAGATGCATAAAGAAAAATTTAAAACTAATTTGGAAAAATAGTCATTTGATGGTAACAAGTAGTGTAGTTTTAGGACATGTACTTTCTAAGAAAGGAATTAAAATGGAGAATGAAAAAGTAAAGATAATTTCTACACTTTTAGCTTCAAAAAATTCAAAAATACTTCAATCCTTCTTAAGTTATGCCAATTAGTATAGATGATTCATTAAAGACTTCTTAAAAATTGCTAAACTCTAGACTGATGATTACCAAAAAGAATTCTCTGAAATTAAGGAAAAAGTAACTACTACCCTAGTACTTAATTCACCTAATTGGGACTTTCCCTTAAATTTAATGTGTGATGATAGTGACATAGTTGTAGGGGCAACTTTGGGCCAATACATAGAAAATAAACCAAAAGTAATCTACAATGTTTCCAAGACTTTAGATCAAGCTCAAGTTAACTATACAACTACAAAGAAAGAAATTTTAGCCATTGTATAAAATTTGGATAAATTTAGGCATCATTTAATAGGATTTAAAACTAGGGTATACACTAATCATTTAGCCATAAAATTCCTAGCCAACAAAAATATAGAAAATGACAGAATTATGAGAGAGTGTCTTCTACTCGAAGAATTTGTTCTTGTTATTCTAGATAAAAGGGGTAGAGAAAATATTGTAGAAGATAACCTTTCTAGACTAGAGACCATAGATGAAAATAGGACATGAGGATTGTTTAATGATAACTTTCCTAACGTAGAACTCTTCTTAGTAAAAAAGGGACCCTTGGTTTGTAGACATAGCAACCTACTTGTCCACAATAAAAACACCAACTCAATGGAGTCAAGAAGAAAAGAAATATTTTCTAAGAAGCATCTCCAAGTATATTTGGAATGAACCATAGCTCTATCAAATATGTAAGGACAACATGACAAGAAGATGTATGGTGGAAGAACAACAATAAGAAATCCTATGCATGTGTCATGATGACCTTGGGAGTGGACATTTTTATAGTCATAGAATGACCTTAAAAATATTACAAAGTGGGTTTTATTGGTTCACTATTTTTGAAGATGCTCACATATATGTTCAAGTATGTGACAAGTGTCAACATTTATAGGGAAGGAAAGAAAGACAAGAGATGCTACTTAATCCTATTTTAATAATAGAACCTTTTGCTGTATAGGGCATATATATTTTTAGGACCACTTCCATCCTCCAATGGATGCCAATATATCTTAGTATGTATCAATTATGTTACTAAATAGGTAGAGGCTAAAGTTTCTCCAACAAATGATGTTAAGGTAGTTGTGGATTTTCTAAAAGATCACATTTTAATATGATTTGGAACTTTATGAGCAATCATTAGTGACCAAGGGATCCATTTTTTGAATAAAATAATGGAGAAGTTCCTTAAGTCTTGTGGAATCCAACATAAGATGGCCGTTACCTATCATCCCTAAACAAATGGTCAAGTTGAAAATGCTAATGATTCATTCCAAAAATCCTAACTAAAACTATCTATGCTAAAAAGAAATATTGGTTTATAAAACTACAAGATACACTTTGGGATTATATGATTACTTATAAATCAAACGTAGGATATTCATCTTACCAATTGGTTTATGGTAAATAGTGTTTATTTCCTACTGAAAGAAAATACCAAGTCATAAGATTAGTATATCAACTGAGTTTTGATGAGGTAATGAATTAAGATTTTAGAGTGACCCAAATACATGAACTTGATGAAGTATGTATGCATGCACTTGATAAGCAAAGAATAATTAAGAAAAAAATAAAAGTTTATGCACAATAAAAACATACTAAAGAAGCACTTCTCTGAAGGAGATAAAATCTTATTATATAATATTAGATTACATAAATTTCTAGGCAAACTAACAACTTGGTGGAAATGCCCATATCTAGTATTACAACCTTATAATAATGGAAGCATCCTAATTGCATCCATAGAAGACCTATCTACTACACTCCTAGTAAATGGCCAAAGACATAAGCATTATCATCAACATCAAATAGAGAAGCTAGAAGAGGATGAGTTAGTAGAATTAGGTGATCCTAATTACTTGGTAGAATAACCATGTGATGAAAATTCTCTAGTAGAGATTAAAGCTATGGAGAGTAATTTCAAGAAAGTACCTTATTCCATAATGTAAAAATAGCTAAGGGATAACCAAAAACCTATAACATTTACCTTGAAAAATGTAGAGGGAAATAGGAATTTCTATTATTAGTTGGGACTATAATGAATTTAGTAGAATAATGTTTAGAATGCAAGGGAGAAGGGCAACTTCCCCTACATTCAAATAGGCCAGTTTAAACCCAAAATCAATCAAAGGATGATCCTTAGAATAATAAATAAATAAATAATATATAAAAAAATCTATTTTTTTAAATAATATTCCTAGGTACGAGTTCCACAAGTTAAGAGATGAAACAACTAAGTATAGGCTAATGTTTATAAGTGTATGGTTCTATTGATACCTACTTGGATAGTCAATAATGTGGAAAGGGTGTGTTATATTGGGTCTAGCATCTAAGGTAGTAAAAGCATTTGAAAGTATGAAACAATATCAGCACCCATGTGAGCAACCCATATAATTAAACAAATACAAAATGAAATTGGATCCCACATGAACCTCATGATTGAAGCAGACCAAGTATAGATATTTTATTTTGAAAAAAAAAGAAAAAGAAGAAGAAAGAGTTTTGATGAAAAGAAAAAGAAAAAAATCATGAAAAAAATTACCCCACAAGAACCTTTAGCCATGCTTAGAGCCACAATCCCATAAGAACCTTATAGTTGAGGTGATGCTAAAAGATCACATTTCTAAGCATCCCATAAGAGATCCTTTCTATGAGCAAAGTGATTATGGGTGGAGTAGTGATTCCTAAAAATAACTTAAGATGCCATCACTTTTGAGTTAGGATATAACACTAGAAAAGAAGGTATTGAATTATCTAAGTACCTTAATGGATACCCTCACTTCTAACTATTTCCCTCACATGGCTTGTTTAGTCTCTTAGCTTATGTTACTTCTTATCCCAAGGAATGCTATTCTTTTCTTTATCTTGTTTTTATATTTTAATTAGGTATTTTCCATTTTTATTTTACTTTCCCATTTTTAGTTGTATCCCTTCATTGTTCTCCTAGACTACCACCTATTATATCCATAGGTAATTAAAATTCTTTGATCTTTCAATTGTTTCCCAACTTGTCATCCATATGTGTTAGTGGTTGAGATCCATACGATGGCTAAGCAATGTGAATACTAACCATTGGAAGATGAAATTTTACCTATGCATTATGTATAGTGGGGAATATATAAAATCCATAGCATTTTTACTCTTGGTCTATTCCCCTAGCTAGTCTCTAGTCTAATCTCAAATAATAATAATTCAACTAATTAACTTAGGCTAGGAACATAACCTAGATTAATTACAGGGGGTGAGCAATTAGAAACTGGATAGGATAGTACGGTATAACTAGCATGAAAGCTAATCTAAAATAAAGTTAGGGAATGAGCTTTTTTTGAAAGAAATGGATCTTGGATCCTTAAAACATAGAAAAGGTAGAAGCGTTTAGATTTTAACTCATCCTTCTAACAAACAAAGTAGACCTTGTGAGGAGAATTTTTAGCCAAAATAATCCTAGGAAGGGCCTTCCTAATTGAGTTATATGTGAATTCCTATTCTTAATAATAATGTCTAATGATATTAAGTGAAACTGGGATGTAATTTTATTTATAAATTAGCTTAATAAAATTATTCTTTTTTATTTTAGTTATATTGATATGTATTACAGGGTGTAAATATTTGTGAAAGGAAAGTTTATTCTATTGAGGGATATTATAGAATCGATGTCTATAGATACATTGGGAAATTGTGAGTCATTAGGATCTCAACATATTAGTATATGTCAATATCTTGATGTCTCATGATAATTGGTATCAAAGTAGATTAATTTTGGTTATTAAAATTAGTAGGGAAGAATTTATGTTCAGTTTATAAAAAATTATATCGATTTCATCAATGAATTTTGATATATAATGATATAAAGACATCGATTTTAATTAATCAATTGATCAAGTTCAATAAGGTAAAAATTTTTCTTAAGAGTCTTACATTTGAATAGCATGATCAATATGAGTATCGATATTTAATTATGCAATGATATTAATCTACATCACCTAAATGGATATAGATCAATAAAATAAAAATTTTCCAAAACGTTTGCATTTAAATAGTATGATCGTGATGAACTTTGATAGGCTAGGAATTACATAAATAATAATATTGATTTCCTCCATGTTCATAGTATAGTTCAAACCAATTGTTATCAAATTATGTCAATTGTTCAATGAATATAGATACGATAAAAAGGTGAAAAAAATATAATGCAACAGTAAGGAAATGACCCAAAAATAAACAACCACTACTTCTAGGAGTAAAACTTATTCCCATAGAACCCTTCTTACTTATACTATGCTAGGGTTCTCTTGGCCACTGATTTTTGTACTCTTGCTCTTTAAGATCTAGCTAGACCCAAGGACCATGACTAGAACTTAGGATCCACATCCCACTTTAGATGCCAGGTAAGCTTTCTCTTATAAGGTTAGGGTAGCTTCTTATTTTTTTTATATAATGACATATATTTTCCTTTTAGAAATTTATGCATATGTGTGGGTGTTATACATGGTAGAATCCTCCATCATTAAGTGGCAAGAAAAGGTAAGAATGGGCCTTATTGAGGATATTGATGGTAATGGGTTCGACGTTGAGGTATATACCCTGAGTCTATAAATACTGTGCCTGGGCTCCAGTTTACACAAGTAATTCATTAGTTAGTTTTCAGTTTTTGGGCAAGGTAGCAAAGCTCTTGTTGTTTCTTCTCTCTAGTGTTAGAATATTTTCTATGTGCCTACAGAAGGAGTCTAAAGTGTGTACAGTTCTTTATTCAAACACTGATGTACCTGAGCATAGCAATGTGATGGGAATAAAATGAACTCTTTTAAAAATCCTTGAAGCACTAAGAATAGCTTAATATTTTCTTTCTTGCATTTTATTTTCTCATGCTTTACTTTAATGCATTTCATTAAGCAATTTATTTCCAGCAATTAATGAACATGAGCGCGACCACTTCAAGCATTCATATAGTACTTGGTAACCTAGCAACGCTTAACGTTTGGTAGCCAACAGTGCTATATGTGTCTAGGAAAGTGGGATGATTACTTTTGTTAGGCTAGTTAGGTAATAGACATTAGTTTTGGTCTACTCTACCCTTTATTCTTATTGTAGGTGATTACATCCATAAAACATAAAATGATAAAAGTCCATATACCTCAATTACACTTAAAATATATCCTTGAGCCTTACAAGTGTAGTTGGGAAGAAAAAAATGTTCTCAACATCGTTTCACTTCATAGAGGAACTAGTGTATGAGATAACTATAGGTCCACAGAATTCTACTGGATCGCGTGTAACACCTTAGTGATTTGTATGGTTGGGTGTAGGGGCACCTCGCTGCTCATCATTGGTGCTATTTCCAAGGACCTTTTTATTGTTTTGTGCACTATGTAGGATCTAGTAAAAGTATTTAAATCGTTGGAGCAAACGTAAGATTCATATCTTGTGTTATAATTACTACATCAAATTCTTAGAGCACACTGTGATTTTTGGTTCACTAATTGATAATGTCTTCTTCTCATAGGAGTGCTTCTCTGTCCAAGCCTAATAATTCTCATTCATCAAAGCCTCAATAGTACCAAATTACATATACTCATCCTAATGAGTATGCGCTAAACTTCACCTTCATCTTACACCAGGATGAACAACTGCAATGGTGTGACATAGAGGGCAACATTGTGTTGTCGCCCGATCGTGCTACTCTTGCAATGCTCTATCAAATGCTTGCACAATGTAGAATTCAAGACCACCATGGATAATATATCATGGAAGATGTCAATGCTAGGGGTTATCAACCCACCAAAGCATAACACCTATGAGATTGACAACTAGAGTAGCGCTATGAACTTTTGAAGGGAAAAGGACTTAGCGATTCTCCATTCTTGTTGTACCAACAAGCTAGTGGGGATATTCCACTCAATGAAACTCCTCTCTTTAACTTTGATGATGAAGGTTAAAACTAGAATTTTCACTCCATAGTTCACAATCCTGATTCTAGTANTGGAGGCAATCGAAATGAGCGCAATGACAGATAGGACCACAATAACCAAAGGCACCATCAGGAAAGGCAAGATCAAGGACGTAGACATTTAAGAGAAGTACATCATCATGAATGAAGGGGTAGTATAGGGAATTGTAGGCACCATGATCAAGGCCTTGATGAACCTCTATTCTCTACCTAAAGTATGCTTAACATCATAGAGGTAGTTACAATTCCAACAAGGCATGTGAAAGATATTTGGATCAAACAACTAAACATGAAAAATATCCTCGATTTGAAGGAGGATATAACCTTGATCTACATAATCATCTTTAAGGCTTTCAAGATGCATGTGCCTTGAAAAATATAGAGAAAAAATGATAGAAACTGAAGTTGTTTCCTTGGACATTCATCAAAGAAGTAGAGAACTGGTACCAGTCCTTAGAACTAGAATCTATCAAATGATGGAGTACCATGCTTGAGATGTTCAATGATAAATATCAAACATACACCTAGGTTTCCAACTTAAGTAAGCAAATTTAAGGGTGGAAACAAGGAGCACACAAACCCTTGGATGCCGCCATTGGTTGATACTATACCTTGATGCACAAATGCCCTGGCCATGGTTTTTCTCAATTAGCTCAACTCCACCACATTGTAGATAGGCTTTGTAATGAAATAAGGAAAACCCTTGGTGTCTATGCCCAAGGGTAATTGTTACAACTAACTGCCCATCAAGTACAAAGGTTAATAAATTAGGTTGCCAAAGAGGAGGGTGAACTAAGAAAAAGGCAAAGTGCAAAGAAGTACAACCGTGATCCTTCCATTTGAAAGTGGAAGTTTTGATTCTGTGAAAGTAAGAATGAATCTTGTATTTGATGAGGGGATGCATAAAAAAGCCTTGCCACTTCAACAATTCTAATCTTAACTTATGACCAAGGTTGATTAGTTAAGAGACTCCTTGGATAGTAGCTTTCAAGTTTTTCTCAAAATTGTTGAAGAGTCCCAAGAATAAGGTAGTGATTGTGAGTGTGGGAGGTGCAAAGAAGCTAAACATGCATATTAAAAAGGTAAGGACAAAATTGTTGCAATAGAAGAGGTTTCAAATAGTGAATCAAATGATGATCGTAGATGTGATGTCTGCTAGTATGAACATTCCAAGGGATGTTGCCTTGTTGTGTTACATCCTTAGGAGTCTAGGGTGTATGCCTTACATCCATGACTTACAAAAAGCCAAACATCTAGAAGGTTACCTTATCCTCAAGGTAATCTTTGGCAATTCCACTAGCAACAACTGTATTATCCAAGTGGAGCTCACCGCAACTATATGAATAGTACCAACAATGGTAGCAATCACAATCATGGACGCTTGCACTGCCAATGCAATAATACCCTAACTAGTAGCCTGATCCAGATGATTACCATGTTCAGTAACCCATGTCTCCACGTAACTCTTACAGTCATGTTTCTTAGTTACAACTTTAGTACCACCCTTTTGACTATTATTGAACTTCATCTCCACATGAAAGAAGGGACACTGCCCCATATCCTTATCCTCCTCTTGTCCCTGCACACACTCCTCCTTTAGTTGCATAGCTACAACCTACTTCACTAATGTAGGATGAACTGCCCGCTCAACCACAACAATGTAATGTTATGAGGGTTGTTAATTTGTAACCCAATCATGAATCAGAGGGGTTAAATGCTCATTCAGAGAAAATACCTTTCTTTCAACCTTGTAGGCCACCTAAGCCTTCACCTACACCCGTAGTTAACAACCTTGCTCTTGCCTCTTCCTCCACATCGAATTCCTTTAGGCCTCCTTCACACCAAAATCTACCAAGGATTCATATCGTAATGCTTACTCACACCATGTATGATTGGATCCATGCAGGAAACCTTCCCAAGAAATTAGCTAATCCTGAAAGTCTTCCAATTTATTTGAAGATTGCTAAGAATGAACCATGCAAGGCTTTTCTTAATTTAGGTATTAGTGTTAATTTGATTTCTCATGAGATGTACACTACCTAGAACTTACCTCCTCTTAAGAAGAGCAACATTAGATTAGAACCAGTAGACCAATCCATCATTGTTCCATTTGGACTGGCAAAAGACTTTGTGACCACTATTTGTGGGTGGTCTTATCTTGCTGACTTCCTAGTAATCAAAGTAGAGAACTATAAAGGGGACTTCCCAATCATCATGGGAAGAGCATGGTTGAGCACTATAGATGTAAGAATGGGAATCAGAGATCTTTCTCTAGAAATTTGTAAAGAAAATGCATTTGGAAAGATCGAGAAGAAGAGAGTTCCATGCATTGTGTGCAATGATAGTAGGTGCAATTGTGTGCAAAAACTTTGAGCCATCAAGCAAACATCCATCTCTGCATGCAAATAGTATGTGCTAGAAATAGAAATTCAAAGGTGCCTGTATGCAGTAACCACAAAATAGAAGGGCACCTAGTGGCTGACCACTGATTTAGAAAGTAGCATACTTTGCATGGAACCAGCTGAGAGCCTGACATATGAATATGTCACTAGCATGAATGAATTAGAGCAAGTTCATCACCAACTCTCTGATGAAAATGATGATACCTATTGGTTAGAGTTGAAAATTCCTAAGAATTTCAAGCAATAGCCCTTGAATTGAAAATACTACCAGCTAGAATGGAATATGTATTTCTGAAAAATAAGAAGCTAGTTATAATCAATGAAAGACTTGATCCAGAATAGAAAGAGATGTTGTTGAAGGTAGTTGAAAGATGGCCAGTAGCTTTTGCTTGGTCATATCCTAAACTCACAAGGATTGATCCTAGGATATGCTAGCATCACATTTATACCAACCTAACCATGAAGCCAAAATGATAGCCACAAAGGCAATTGAATAAAGAAAATTGTCAAGAAGGAAATCAAAAAAATCCTCAAGGTGAGGTTTATCTATCCCATTGCAGATAGTGAGTGGATTAGTTCACTCGTACTTGTACCAAAGAAAGGTGGTAAGTGGTGGATTTGCATTGATTTCAGGCTGCTAAATATGGCAACATTCAAGAATCACTTTCCATTGTCATTTTTTGACCAAGTGCTTGACACAATATTAGGGCATTGCTACTATAGCTTCCTAGATTGTTATAGTTGCTATAACCAAATTCAAATTGCACCAGAGGATCAAGCAAAGATAACATTCACAAGTCCCTGGAGAACTTTTGCATATCGAAAGCTGTTGTTTGGTCTATGTAATGCCCCTGCCACATTTCAATGCTTGGTCCTACGCATCTTTCAGTAGCAGATCAGTAGTGGTGTAGAAGTCTTCATGGATGACTTCTCCACCTATGGAGCTACATTTGAGCAAGCCCTAAATTGCCTTGAGCAAGTGCTGAAATGATGTGTTGAAACTAACTTGTGACTCAGTTAGTAAAAAAGTTACCTCATAGTCTAGGAGGGCATTGTACTGGGGCAAAAAATATCGTAAGTAGGAATTGAGGTGAACCCTGAAAAAATGAGGGTCATCCAAAAATAGCCCACCAGCCAAAAATAGTTAAAGATGTTTGGTCATTCCTTGGACAAACTGGCTACTACCGACAATTCATAGAGAATTTCTCTAAGATCACAAAATTGTTGGTTGAACTAACAAAAAAAGATGCTCCTTTTATATGAACCCCAAAATGTGAAAAAGCCTTCTAGCAACTGAAAGAAAGGCTTATGGAAACTCCAATTCTATAAGCACCTAACTGGTCCAGACCATTTCATATCATGACAAATGCATTAAACTATGCTTTGGAAGCTATGCTGGTGCAATTAGATGATAAGAAACGTCCATACTACATCCACTGTGCTAGCCAAAGCATTGTGGGTGCACAATTGAACTACACCACTACAAGAAAAGAATTGATGGCGGTGATGTTTGCTCTAGAGAAGTTCAAGCACTATGTGCTTGGATACAAGGTGTTTGTGCACACAGACCATAGTGTCATTAGCTTCCTAATGAAAAAGCCAACGGTAGGCCCTTGTGTCATATGGTGGTTGGCGATCTTGTAGGAGTTTGATCTTACAATGGTAGATTGAAAGGGCATTGAGAATGTGATCACTGATCACTTGTCTTAAGTACGATTGGATGACAAAGAGGATAAAAATCCATTATTTGATACATTTCCTTGTGAACTCATCTTTGCTAGAGTAATAATTGAAAAAATGTTCAATGAGAAAAAATGGTATGATAACATTCTCACCTATCTTCTCACTCATGAGATGCCACAAGGGTTGGACTACCGAAGGAAACAATAGTTTCTTCACCAAAAAAAAGCACTTCATGGAAATCAACGAATACCTCTACAAGGTGTGTGCCGATGGCTTGGTTTTTGCGTGTCTCCCTAATCTAATCAACTACATCTTCTCCAAGACATTCATGAAGGTCCCTGTGGAGGACACTATGTTGGGAGATGCATGGCCATTAAAATCCTAATGGTAAGGTACTATTGGCCAACACTCTTCAAGGATGCTCACCATTTCATTTGCTCTTGTGAATGATGCCAACGAGATGGTAGAATGATTACTAGAATAAATGGACCTCAACAATGAATTTAACCTTTAGAACCATTTGACATTTTGGGCATTAATTTCATGGATCCCATCATGCCCATGTTAAATGAAAAGTAGCAGCCATCATCAACTATACATCTTCTACTGCTGCTTCATTTGTACAACAAAATGTTGTAAATAGGTTTGGTCTACCATATGCATTAATTTTTGACAATGAAATTAATTTTACAGGCACTACTTTTTGGAAGCTTATGCAATGCTTGGGGGTTGAACACAAACTCACAACACCTTACCATCCCCAAGCTAATGGTCAAGCTAAGGTTACAAATAGGGAAATCACAAGGATACTAACAAGAATTGTTAGCAAGCATAGGAAGGACTGGAGCAAAAAACTCAATGATGTCCTTTAGGCCTACCACTCAACTTAGAAACCTCCTATAGGATACTCTCCCTATGGGCTTGTGTACAACAAACTACCAACACATCCTATTCAATCTAAACTTTGTACACTTTCAACGACTTGTGACCTTGACCTTGACTTAAGTCTAGGGAAAAAAGAAAGACTAATGAATCTCAACTTGCTAGATGAAAATTGATTAGTAACCTTATCATCTAACAAGTTGCACAAGGCTTATAACAAAAACTATCATGACCTAAAAATTAGAAAAGTTAAATTTCAACCAGGAGACAAGGTTCTCTACTAGAACCCCACACATGTACCTTAACAAACTAAGTTCTAAACATTGTGGAAAGGACCTTATATCATTTATGAAACTTTTTCTTTAGGGGCCATGATGATCTATAACTTGAGAGTCCAAACAAGAAACAGCTGGTCAACATTCAACAAATTAACCCTTTCCATGAGCATATGCTAGCTAACACAACAAGCACCTCATCAAATGGACAAACATGCTCCATATTTTAGATCTCCTCCTTTTAATGTAGTCATGGGAAAAATGGCCAACCATGCTAGCCATTCAAGCATCTTGTTAGTTTTTTCAACTTTTTTATTTTACAACTTTTTGTTTTACATGTTCTTTATTTTACATCGTTTTGTTTTTATGTTATTAACCTTTTCTAATTTTTTGTTTTACACCATTGTTAGTACATTTGATATTTTTTGAATAATTTACACTTTCTTCTATATTTTCTTTTATTTGGCATGATTTTCTAACATTATGTTAATAAGTACCAGGCACATTGGTAATGCGTTACTTGATGATGGAATGTACTAGTTTTGTTATTTGATTGTTGATGTCTATTTTCTAGCTTTGAATTTTGTTACAGATAGTTAGGACATGGTTTCTTTTTCATGTAATATGCAATGAGTCCAGAACATCCACCTATCCACATACTCTATGGTTTTCCTTGTTTTGGGAACGTGTAATCCATTTTTCATTAATCAAAATTTAATAAATTTGTGACTTTGGTAGTTTCTAGAATTGGGAAGGATTCAAAGGTTTGAATAGGGTGTGGCTTCAAGAGGATTTAGTACTCTTTGTACTTTTCTATTTGCTTGGGTGCATGTGTGTTTCTATGAACTTCTTACTATTCCGTGCCAATCAATAAAGAAAGTTGAATAAGTCCTTAAATGGTGTGGTTTTGATCAAGAAAAAAAAAGAAAAAAAAAAGAAAAATAAGATGAGGATTCAAAGCACACCCCTTGGAAAAAATAAATGCATGTATTTGCATGGTGTGATTCCCATTTCAAAAAAAAAATAATGGGAATTCAAAACACACCCCTTGGACATAATAAAGGGGCTACAAGCACTGGTTATGGGACTTAGTTCCTCTAACTAAGGCCCTTCCTCACTTCCTACCTCTTCTCTAATTTGGAATAGTGGTTGTTCTGTGAGAGCACTCTTGTGTCTTAGGGGATGGATTGGTCTTAGAATGTTGATGCGAAGTCACTGAAAGTGGTTGGTTTTGGTTTGGACTAAGGATGGATCCTATCAAGTCAATTAACTACAAAATCCACAAGGGACTTCATGTGACCATAATCAAGAAATTCATTCCACACACACTCTCTCATCCATCTATGCTTTCCATGTCCTAGTTTGATGTGTTGGAATTCTTAGTTAGTTACTTCTAGGTTTTTGTACTTAACCTTCTATAACCATTAATCATCCACAGAGCTTATGAACTATTTGATTTGAAGTCATGCAAGGGCATAAAAGGCTTGTGCTTGCTTTGGGGAGGACCCACTTGCATATCTTTTGGTTGGGTTAGTTAATTTTTTTACTGTTAGACATATTTACAATCAAATTATTTCTATTTACCCCATCAATGACATCTAGTTATATACATCTTCACAATAGTTTTTAGTGAATTTTTCTTTTCATTGTTGTGAATTTTTATACCCTCTTCAAATATTTCCTTGTATTGAACTTTTTCAAATTTAATGGACTACTTAATTTAATTAACCCTATCTATCAACTTTCTTGCTAACACTATCAAAATTATAATTCCATACACTTGGGTACTCAGAGTCTATATATCTATTTCATTTAAGTTAATTTTTCATGTCAATTAATAATTCCATGCCTACCCAATATGTTATGTTGTAAAGAACTTGTTCCTCCTCTTCTTCACTTGAGGACGAGTTTTCATTTAGTTGTGGGGGTATGATGAATCACCGTTTGTGTTGGTCGCGATGTCGAGTATGTGATGTCGGGGTCACAATGTTGCATACATGACGTCGAGGCATAGATCCGACGTTGGGGTATATACGCTGAGTCTATAAATACTGTGTCTGGGCTCCAGTTAACACAAGTAATTCATTAGTCAACTTTCAGTTTCAGGAAAGGTAGCAAAGCTCTTACTGTTTCTTCTCCCTAGAGTTAGAATATTTTCTGAGTGCTTGCAAAAGGAGTCTAAAGTGTATATGGTTCTTTGTTCAAACACTAATGTACCTAAGCATAGTAGTGTGATAGGAATAAAATGAACTTTTTTGGCAATCCTTGTAGCACTGAGAATAGCTTAATATTTTCTTTATTGCAGTTTACATTCTTGTTCTTTACTTTAATGCATTTAATTAAGCAATTTATTTCCAAAAATTAATGAACACAAGCATGACCACTTCAAGCATTCATATAGTACTTGGTAACCCAACAATGCTTAACGTTTGGTAGCCAGTAGTGCTATATGTGTTCAGGATGTGTTCAAGAAAGTGGGACGATTACTTGTGTTAGGCTAGCTAGGCAATAGACATTAGTTTCAATATACTCTAGCCTTTATTATTATTGTAGGAAATTACATCCATAAAACATAAAACAATAAAAATTCATATACCTCAATTACACTTAAAGCATACCCTTTAGCCTCACAAGTGTAGTTGGGAAGACAACGAATGTTCTCAACATCATTTCACTTTCTAAAGGAACTAATGTATGAGATAACTATAGGTCCACAGAATTCAACTGGATCACACATAATGCCTTAGTGATTCATATGGTTGGGCATAATGGTACCTTGCTACTCATCAATGATAATGCTTGGAGCAATGCATGGGTTATTAAAGGTGATTATTGGCACTATGTGAATAACATGTTTTTTCATATGCTAGCCATGGATACTGTTCATCTTTGCTGACTAGGCATTGGTCAAAGGCTTGTAGGGGGCTATGATAAACCCCCAAATTACTTCAATTTTTAAATTGAAACAACTTTAATTTTTATTTTTCTGTTATTTTACTATATCAAAGTGCATTGATCTCATCGATCTAATGTGATATGAACTAATCACTTTTTAAAGTCTATGTTATTGTAGGATATTATAGAATCAATATGTATTGATAACATATCAATTTGTAGAATTTTGACATATTTTAAGAGTAATCATATGAATCCACATCATTAGAATTAATTGGGTTTGATCCAAATTTTTTCTATCTTAACAGTAATTATGATAGAAATCGATAAGCATTAGATCAAAGAGATTTGGACCTCACCTTAGATTGAAGAAATTAATCCATGCCATAGATGCTATGAGGATTGACAATTAAGAGGCATCATCATAGTAATATAGATTGATATCTCCCTACAATAATATCAATCCACATTGATTCCCTTGATGAAAATCGACATGGATATCTTATAAATTTTTTCCAAATTTAGATGTAAGCTTCTTTAGTATGAAATTGGAAGTACCTCATCTTAGAAAGGGGGATGAAATGCCTAGGAGAATCTACATTAAGTTGAAATCAAATTTTTAATTTTTCTTTGAACAATTATCAAGTGAAGATTCATTGAGTTGTGTGGTAACTATAAACCATTGGAGTCCAATGGTGGTTTATTAAGGTTAATGCACTATGGAAATAGCAAGGTAGAATCATAGATTTGGTGATGTATCCCTTATCCTCATAATTTATGTTTGTACTTCATGATTTCAATTTGATTTAATCATTTAATTACTACTCTTGAACTTGAGATTAGAAATTAGGGTGAAAGTTTATGATTTGGCTAAAAAGTGATAGTCATAAGCATGGGACTTGATTGGATTTGAATCTAATTATTTATTATCTTAATTATTTCTTTGAATTTTAACTATTCCTCCATGGATATGACTTGAGGGTTAGTCATAGCCAAGGTAACATTTGTATAATGAGAGTAATCTAGCTCTAGAATTTTGATTGGCTCATCACACATGCATGGGATTCTAATAGAAAACTTTGTCTCCTAGTTGAAATTTAACTCTTTGTATTTGGGTAACATGTCATTTCCTATTGTATGCCTTATGCACTTCGTTAATCATGAGGACTATCCTTCAATTCTCATCCAACATGTTGAGTACTAAGAATATTTTTTTTGTGTCAAGTTAATGTCTAAGTTAAGGTTACATGTGGTTATGATTTTATGGAGTTTCATTTTGAATTAGAAATTTGGCTAATCCACTAAATCATAGGGTGGGTATTCTATAAAAATTTTTCATGTTGAGTGATAGGTCCATAGGATGTTATTGAGTTTGGTGCTTCAATATTTCCTATATCTTAAAATGATTCTTGTTAGCATTTTAGTAATCTCCTTATTGGTGACTTCAACTTGACTATTGTCTTGGAGATGATAGGGTGCTATAATTTTATGTTTCATCCCTAAGAATTACATTAACTTTTTAATGGTAGCACATGTAAAATGAGTTCCATTATTAAAAATTAGTACCTAACATATATCAAACCTGTTTACCACTTATTATTGAAAGAATCGAGCTATAGTTGAGGAAGTATAATCAGTGATAGCTACAACCTCAATCCATTTGGTATAGTATTTAATAATAATAATGATGTAATATTTTGCATTGGACATTTGGATGATGGATCTCATGAAATTAATTTTCTAGAGATCAAAAGGCTTTAGTGAGTGAATCCACTATTAGGGCCTTTTCATTCTAGCCATCATCCCTCCATCATGTTGACATCGTTTACATGAATGGAAAAAATGGTAAGAATTCATGAATATTGTAGGACAAAAGTATCCTTCCATGAAGATTTTAATGTAAATTATTCTTCTAGCATAATGGCCCCTCTAAGGATCTTTGTGAGCATCTTGAAGAACTTGAAGTTGATCTTCATTTGATAGGCATTATCATACCAAGTCATTTGCATAGATTGTATAGAGGTTTCATTCTATCTCCATGTAATGCTTGACCTAGTGAAGGAAATGTTATTTCTTCTTGTAGCTTCATTCATTAGGAGTCTCTTAGGTAAGTAGATACAAGAGAAATTCATCATACCAGTTTGTAATCCTAGGTGTTGTAATTTTAGTTGCCTTTGCAAAAAGCAACTTATTTGGAAATTAATTGAATAAAAGCTCTTCATCAACTTTTTTCTTACACATTAACTAAGATAAATGATTAGTAATAATGTTCTTAGTTTGCTTTCTATCCATCACTATTAGGTTAATTTCTTGTAGAATCACTAATCTCCTTATAATATGGGGGTTCATTGTTGGTTTATTCATGAGGAAGTCATTGACATTGTGATCAATATGCATAAAAATAGAATATCCAAGCATGTAGTGCCTAAATTTTTCAAGGGCATATATCACCATCATTAATTCTTTTTATGTTATGATGTAGTTAAGCTATGCATCCATAATGCTCCTACTTATACTATGGATGTAATATGAATGTTTCTAATCATTCATCTATGTGGGCACTACTTCTCAAGAAAAATTAGATGCACCTATCATGGCGGAATGGCTTGGACTAATCAGATTATTGTAGGATTGGTATTTCTATGAGCTTCTGCTTTAAGAATTGGAATGCTTACTCTCACCCCTCAGTCAATTTGAATGCTACATCCTTCTTAATTAGCTTCACCAATGGTTTGACAATTTGTGAGAAATCTTTAATGAAGCATGTATAATAAGGAGTGTGCCCAAGAAATGACCTCACATTCTCGATTGTTTAAGATTATCTAGTGATTCCTTAGTTGATAATTATCTTTTCTAGATTCAACTCAATGGCTTTTTCCAAAATTCTATACCCCAAGACTATGCCTTCATAGACCATGAAGTGGCTCTTCTAAAATTCAACTACAAGTTAGTTTCCACACGCTACTTTGTTACTTACTTCAAATGATCTAGAGTCCATTCAAAGTTAGCAACATAGGTGGAGAAGTCATCCATAAGGACTTCTATACCATTGTCGATTTGTTATTAAAAGATGTTGAGGCAAACACATTGAAAGATTTCAGTATCATTACACAATCTAAAGTGCATATTTTTGGATGTAAAATTCCATAAGGATTTTTAAATGTTGTTTTGACCTTGTCTTTTGAAGTGTTTTCAATTTTTTTGTAGTAACTATATCCATCCAGAAATCTATAGTATCTATGCCATGCAATGGTATGCAACACTTGATCCACAAATGATAAGGGAAAATGGTCTTTGCAAGTAGCCATGTTCAACATCATGAAATATATATAGATGCTCCATTATCCTTCTTTCTTGGGTACAATGATAACTAGACTTATCCATTCACTATCTACCATAGGATAGATGAATCCATCCCTAAGAAGCTTCTCTACCTTATTTTTAATAACTTTCTTTAATTTTGGATTCATCCTTCTTTGTGGTTGTCTTTTTGGCTTAATAGTAGAGTCTATGAAGATCCAATGATGGCATATGCATGGATATATCCCTATTATCTCATCATTTGACCATGCAAAGGTTGCTGGTCATTTATTAACTACTTTCAATAACTTATCTTTTTATTCCTTGGTGAGATGAGCATTTATGGTTACTAGTTTTCCATTGTTTAAGAACATATATTTTAAGGATTCTAGTAATGTTTTAAGTTTCAAGGGATCTAGTTTAGAGGTTTCTAGAACTTGCAACTCTTCCTAGTTTACCTCTATTTTTTGTTCTCTAAGTCTAAGAGATGGTATCTAAGTTGATTCATTTCATCCATCTTATCTATGTATGCACTTATGAGGATCTCTGTTAGTTTCATGCATATTTTAGTATTGGAGTTATGGTTTGTAGTCAAACACTAGGTGCCTTCTTATTTTGTGATTGTCACATATAGAAATCTTTGAATACTTGTGAATTTGTCATATAATATTCATGTTGGAATGGTTGTGCTTCCTGGTGTAGGAACACATGTCTTGATTCCTTTGTGCTTTGTCCTATAAGTTATTTTTGTAGATTTTAGGCTTGAAGAAGACGTGGACAAGTGTATCTTGTTAGTATGTGTCTTCTTGTTTTTATTTTATTGATGATGATTCCTAGATGTTTTGGCATGTTCTGGGATGTCTTGTACTCATTTTGATGAGTTTAGAGGATTCTAGGATCTATGGGGACTTTTTTGAAGGCATTTGAAGGTTCTGGACATTAAAATAAGCAGTTTTTTTTATTTAGCCCTGGCAAGTGAGATGTCTCACTTTCTAATGAGATGTCTCAGCTAAGATGTCCCAACTATGCATGTGACATCTTGTGTAAGATGTTACACTAGAACCTGAGACATCTTTGGACAAGATAAGACATCCCACAGAAATAGTATACATCTTAGTTGAGAGCTAGGTTTTTGCAAGAGATGTCTTAGAAAAGTCAGAGATGACTTAGATAGATGGAAAAAATTCCAAAAATTTCCATCCCAATTTAAGAAATAGTTGAGATGAAATGGAAAAAGATGAAAATAGTGAGGGAGAATGTGAGAAGACTTGGAAAACATCTAGAAAACCTTAGGATGAGTTGAGAAAAGGTTTCTAGGATTCTTATCTTCTAGTTTAGACATAAATATTAATGTATTCATCATCGTTGGAAGGGGATGAGTGAGAAAAAGAGCTCTTAAGAGTGGAGAGTTGAGCAAGAGAAAGTGGGTGAGAAAATTGGATAAGTATAATTGGTGATTACAGCTCCAAGATGAGCTTGTGCTATTTTTTTCTATGTGTTATAATCTCTTATATCTTTTTTATGAATGGAAGATCTCAATCCCAGGTTGTGAAAGAGATTTCTAATTAGTTCTATCTTGCATTAAGAATAACCATTGTGGGATTGTAGGACCTCATGCTTTACAATATTGTGTGAGTGTGATAGGCTTGGATGCTTGTGCATTTTGTGAACCCTGTTGTAATCTTCTAATAAAATAATTGAAAATAGATAGCTTTTTTATTTTCTAGTAAAAATTTTTATCTTTACATAATATTTGAATTTAGTACTTGAAGGTGATTTATTTATTGGTATTAAAGCCTAGGATCTATTATTATTTGGATTTTTGGTTGAGTATTTTTTCAATTTTATATGACATCTAAGAAGAAATAGGTGCAAGCTTTGAATCAAGATATAGAAAGCATGAATTACACCTTCCAAATGATAGTTGCTAAGTTGGATGAAATTAGTGTGAAGGTAGAACAAAATGCTAGTCCAATCCACATCCAGACCCACAGAGATAAAGAGCATATATGTTTAGAGGAAGAAGTTTCATAGCTAGGTGGAGATGAAGTGGATGAAGAGGAAGGACAATCTAGCTATGGAAGTGTAGAAAACCATTAGCCAAGGATTCCAATTGTAGGAAATCATATTTCTCATATGAGAACTCCAATGGCTCTAGTGATGTTCAATGCTACTTCTTTATGTAATCTTGACAAGAATGATGAGGCAAGGCTTGCTAGAGCATTTAGAAATATTGCAAGACTTCTTTATGCAGAGTTGAAGACTTTCAATGGTGTAGATGGCACCAATGCTTTTACAAGTTATCTGAAGGTACTTAAGAATCATTTTCAATTAGAAGAGGCACTAACTAACTTGATGGTACCTATTGTTGAATCTAGATTAGAAGGTATGGCTTCTACTTGATAGGAAAAGGAGTTCTAGGGTTATGAAAGGAGAAATGGTAAACCTATAAAAGATTGGAATATGATGAAATATAGGTTGAAAAGAAAATTCCAAGGAGAAAAATAAGGGATCTAAAATTGAGAAAGGATCCAAATCTAAATATGAAGACTAGAAGAGGTGATAAGAAGATCAAAGGTAAGAAAGACCAAGGCAAGGGAAGCAAGGGTCAAGATAGCCTCATAAACAATTCAGTGCCTCAAATGTGAAAAATGGGAATACAAGCAATGGAAATATCCACTTCACAAGGTAGCCAAGGGCAAAGATGTACAAACCATGGGGGTGGAGGGGACATCAAGCTAACCTCTTTAGAGAGGTAATCCTAATAGTCTAAAAATAGAGGATGTTTTTGAATTAAATTCTTGTGCAATCATGGGAAATGTCAATAAAGGAGATCATCTTGATAGGAATTTGTTGTTTCTATTGGAACTATTTTTTTGCTTATTGGGAAATGGATTCATGTTTTGATTGATGAGGGGCCCAAGAAAATGTTATTTCTTCTAGGGCAGTTGCTAGATTAGTTTTGGTAACTAAT
The DNA here is from genome assembly GCA_015680685.1 of Gnetum montanum. Taxonomy (NCBI): domain Eukaryota; kingdom Viridiplantae; phylum Streptophyta; class Gnetopsida; order Gnetales; family Gnetaceae; genus Gnetum; species Gnetum montanum. The sequence goes on from MNCI01011232.1 coordinate 231,617, forward strand.
CCTCATCCGAGATCCTATAAGGTACACTAGTTGTCTAAAGATTTTTCCTTAGAGGTGAGGGAACAATGTACTTTGAAATTTAAAACTGGGATTTTTCATGATGTTGTGAATTGTGATGTGCTTCCAATAAATTGTGTTGATGTAATTCTTGATAGATCTTGGAATTTTGATAGTGGTGCTTAGTTTGATGGAGCAAGAAGTATATAAAGTGTAGTTAGACTTCATGAAATCAATGATTTGATTTCTATGATAGCTAAATAAGTAAGGCAAAAAAGCTCACTTAATGCTTCCTCAATCATTCTAAGAGAGAGAAAATATATTAAGTTACCTGATGAAATGAGTTTTGGTTTTGTTGTTATGATAACAATTTTTATTAACCATGATGATGTGTAGGTTGAACTTGCTATAGGTGTGCTAGGTTTGAAGGCGAAATTCTCCACAGTGCTCAAGAAGAAAGATGAAAGATCTAGTGAAGTAGATATTAGTGATAAAATAAGTTCTTAAGTGTTTCTTATCAAGTAGTTAAAAGTTTCAAAAGAGGGAATCAAAAGCCTCATCAAAAAGACCAAGAGATCTTCATAGTCAAAGATGGTATATGATTCTTATCAAAAAGAGTTCTTATCATTATATACATTGTGGTAAGGGAAAGAAGATCCTTTGATAAGCTGAGGTTATCTCATAGGAAAGAGATGAGTCTTCTAGCCAAGGTGTGTTGAAGAATGATTGCTTAGGTGATAAATTTGATGTTCAAGCCATGGAGGAAAATTTACCTTTTCAGTGGGTAACTCCAAAGTGGGTTGTAGAAGCTATGGATGATTCCTTTGAAGAGGAGAAACCATTGGAGTTGGAGACTCCTATATGGAAGTTGAATCTTTAAGCTTTGATGAGAGAAAACAACCACATGTTAAAGATCAAGTTGAATCAAAGATGAATAAGAGGAACCATGAAGAGGTAAGTGAGTCTAAGATTTATCTTGTAGAGGAACCTAGCCTATTTGATTTTAGTTTTTCACTTTAGCTTGATTGTGGTTTGTTCCATTGGGATGATGAGCATCATGATCATTGTGGTGATTGTAATGAATTTTTGAGTTATTTTATGCATGATGAAAGTAATGTAACTTTGGATGCCATTTTTGGTAAGAGCAAGATTAATAATGATAATTTTCCTGATGATTATGACTATAGTAGAATATGAACATTAATAGTGATGAAACTGATTGTCTTAGCTATGAAGTGGATGGACAACATGAAGGCAATCTACGTTGTGATTTTCATGGTGGAGGAAGGATGAGTAAGAGACTTTCCAACATCAAGATGAAGAATGTTAAGTTTTTATATAATAATGCTTTCCATGTTACTATTAATAAAAGACCATTTGAGGTAAACAATGGACTTTTTCCAAAGATGATGGACATTTTGAAGAGCTTTAATGGTGAAGCTCAACTTAGTCATAATTTTGTGCAAAAGATGAGGGATATCCATGCATAAGTAAAATCAAATCTTAAGAATAAGGTTGAAGATAGGGTATGCAAGAGGAATGAGGATAAATAAAAGCCTAATTTTGATATTGGTACCTTATTTTGGATGCACTTAAAGAAGAAGAAATTTAGAGGTGTTTTCTTCTACAAATTGAAAGCCAAGAAGATTGGGCCTTTCAAAATCAAAGATAAAGTTAATTATAATGCTTTTGATATTGATTTATCAAATAATGTTGATATGTATTTTGTGTTTCATATTTTAGATCTTGTGCACTCTCATGAACCAGCTGATGAGGAGACCATACAAGGTAGCATAGATGAGTTGAAGGGTGCTATTGATTAGTCCAGGCCTTCAATGAGGAGGAAAGAAATCATACTCAAGTGGATGAAAGCTTCTAGCATTTGGGAAGCTAAGAGGCATGAGTACTTGATCAATTGGAAGGATTAATTTTCTGATGATGTTGTATGGGTTCATGAAACCAAACATGTTGATTGGGGGATCATTTATACCCCTACTTCGTTATTCACTTGAGTTTCACTGTTTGAAGGGTGGAAGAGATGGTATAAGAACATGTCTTCCAATTTCCTTGTGCTTTATCCTACAAGCTATTTTTATATATTTTAAGCTTGAAGAAGATGTGGATAAGTGTTTCTTGTTAGTGTGTATCTTCTTATGTTGATTTTGTTGATGATGATTCTTGGATGTTTTGCCATGTTTTAGAGTGTTTTGGACTCATTTTGATGAGTTTATGGGGTTCCAAAATCTATGAGGACTTTTTTGAATGCATTCGAAGGTTCTAGACATCAAAATAAGCATTTTTGAATTTAGTCCTAGTAGGTGAGATGTCTTACCAGAAAGTAAGATGTCCCAGTTGAGACATCCCAACTATGCATGTGACATCTCAGACACGACATTTCACTAGAACCTGAGAAGTCTTAGGACTAGATGAGACATCCTAGAAAAGTAGTTGATGTCTCAATCAAGAGCTAGGTTTTCATAAGAGATGTCTTAGAAAATTTAGAGATGACCTAGATGGTTGGGAAACTTTTGAAAACACCCATAGCTATAATGCATTGGAAAAAAAATGAAAATAGCTAAGGATAAGGTGATAAGACTTGGGAAAGATCTAGATAACCTTAAGATGAGTTGAGAAAAGATTTATAAGATTCTTATCTTTTGATTTTAACATAAATATTGATGTATTTATCATTTTTGGAAGGGAATGAGTGAGAGAAAGAGTGGAGAGCTGAGCAAGAGAGAGTGGGTGAGCACATTGGATGAGTGCAATTTGTGATTGTAGCTCCAAGATTGGCTTGTGATGTGTTGATCTATGTGTTCTAATCTCTTGTTTACCTCATCTTAGCTTATGAGTGGAAGATCTATGTCCCAAGTTGTGGAAGAGATTTCTAATTAATTGTGTCTTACATTGAGAATAGCCATGGTGGGGTTGTAGGACCTCATGCTTTGCAATATCATTTGAGTATGATAGGTTTGGATGCTTGAGAGTTTTATGAATCCTATTGTAATCTTCTAATAAAATAATTAAAGATAGCTAGATTTTTTATTTTCTAGAAAAAAGTTTTATCTTTACATAATATTTGGATTTAGTACTTGAAGGTGATTTATTTGTGGAGTGAACCTACTCCACTTCTGATGTCACATATCTTTTGTTTGCAGTTGCATATTGTATCATCATATATGATGCATAGAACTCTCTTCTTCTCTATCATGTCAAATTCAATTTCCTTGGATATTTTCAAGGAGAGTTTTCTAATTTCTAACTTGGCATTAATTGTGGTTAACTAAGCCCTTTTCATAATGATTAGAAAGCACTCCTTATAATTTTCCAAATGGATTACTAGGAAATCTATTGGATATAGCCACCCACTAATAGTAGTCATAATGTCCTCTACCTATACCAATGGGACACTAATGGATTGGTTTGCAAGCTTTAACTTGATACTAAATTTCTTAAAAGGAGTTAGGTTTTATGTCTTGTACATTTCTTGGAAAATCAATATCACACTGAAACTTGAGTTTATTAGAGCCTTTCATGGGTTATTTTACACAAATTTATATATAGATTAAGGGTCTAATAGAATTAGTTCTTTTCTTAGAAAGGTGTACTACATTTATCCTATCTATCATGGCATGGGTTAACATTATAGTTTGAATGTTTTGATATCTTTGATTTAATGATGGTAGAAACTCCTTAGGTAGTTTGAGAGTATTTCACAACCACATGTGCTTATGATGGTTTGGATGAACTATTAGGCTAGAAAAATGATCTATTTAGGGGGTTATCCATAGAATCAGTTGAATTATTGTCCAATTTTAAATTTATGGCTCTTGTGGCATTTCACTATTAAGGCTGTAGAGGTATTTTGCTTTGTATAGGTGATGTAGGGTAAGAAAGTGAAAGCATGAGGTGCATGATATTATAAATGATGAGGACTATACATGGAGGGAGATTTGGCTCATAGAGTGGTAGATCTATGATATTTAGATGAATAGTAATAATGGGAAGAGGGTGAATAGTAAAGCTACTTGGTGACATTAACTATTAGATATAATACCCATAAGAATCTTGCTATTGGTAAGGGTACTACTGCCATAGTGATGATATCCCACATAACTATGAGTTATGCCATTACCAATAGTAGTTCTGAGGCTGAGATGACATTCTACTTGGATTGTATTATTATTGATGAAGCTACTACCTATAGTTGCCTTGAGGATTGTGCAACCTTCTAAGTTCTTTCCTTTTGATGAATTTTAAATTTAAGGCATATATCCCAAAATCTTGCAAGTGTGAAAAAAATTAAGTAACAGTTCTTTGATAGTCATATTATCATATATTACATCATTCATCATTTAAATTAGAATTTACAACCCCTTCTACTAATCCAGATTTACCTTTTGATGGTAATAGTTTTTTTCTTTGTCCTTTTTCATCCTTTTATGCCTATTATTTGATCTTCTTTGTTTCATTTTTTCCTCCATGATATTTATTGCCATTTGAGACCCCTCATTGAGAGAGCCCTACATCTTGTCTACAATGTCCAAATTTTCAATAATAGATTTTTGAATTAGCAAGATCTTTCTTTGTATGACCACCTCTAATGGTGCTTCTTTCTCTAGATCATAGAGACAAATCCTCTTTTTGTAAATGGAGGGATCTCTATTGTACTCTATATTTTCTCTCTTCTTTAACTCTTCTTCTTCCTTTTCTATCTAGTTAATGAGTCTTTAGATCCAATGAACCCTCATTTTTGATAGTCATCCTTAGGCATAAATCCAAAGAGCCTCTCTAGTTTTATTTTTGAGCTCATCAATGATGTGGCAAAGCTACTCATGTTGAGAAAAATCATGGCCTAGGCATTAGTCTAGTAAAGAATAGTATCTTTCCATGGCTACACCGAGGAATTCACGATTAACTTGTTTTCACCCTTGAATGTGTTTTCTCAAATTGGAAACCCTAAAGTACATTTGATATTTATCATTAAATCGTTCTTGTAGCATAATTTATCTACAAATAAAAATTGGTTTCAAGGATCAATACCAACTTTTATTTTTCTTTATGAGTGTCCTAGGAAATAATTTAAGCTTTTGCAATTTATTTTCAATATTTTTCAAGGCCTACACATCATGGAAGGCTTAAATATAGGGTTGTAGATTAATGTTATAGCCTCCTTCAAACTTAGGGATATTTTTCATATGAAGCTATTTAATCTAGTTATCTGTTTGATGCTTAGTGGGGATATGTACTATCTCACGAATGTTGATCATGCTCCTTTTAGTAAAAAATGGTTCATCAGAGGTATCTTATTTATCATAGCCCATGTCATGGACATGTCTTATATGATATGACCTAATATACCTTCTTCCTTGATGAAGCGCCTCTTTCGCTTGCTTTTATCTACATTTCTCTCTCTCATCCCTATGATGGGATCTTCTATTATCTCCATCTTTTCTTTGATCATTTTTCCTTCTATTTGGTTTATGTTCATTCTCATTAGAGCTATAATATAATAAAGATTATGAGGATTGAGAGCTATAATAGTTGTGCTAGCTTGTTCTTCATCCTTGATCCCTTGGTTGCTCTCTTACTTGATGATCAAGAGACCCTAGCCTTAAGATCCCCTTGTTCTAGGTATAGCTCTCTCATGATCTTGATTACTTGCTAAGGTTGAACATAACCATTGATGGATCATGGTGTCTTCATCAAAGATAGAAGGATCTTAATAATTAGATCTACTTGATGAATATTGTATGTCCTTCTTTTCTAAATGTGATACCAGTGTAATCAGAATGCTTTTATCTTTAGAGGCTTCATGGTGGGCCTTCATGAGTTTTTATTTTTTGAGTGAGGCCTTTATAAGTTAATAATCTCTAGAGAGATGATTTGTCACTTGGTACTTTGGATTTTTTGATTCAAGCCCCAGATTTGTCAATGTTATCATGAACATTGATGGAATGACACAATCAAGTGGTAAGATAATGTTGCCCTCTATGTCTCTCCATCATAGCTATTCATCATCGAAAGGATAAAAGTGAAGTTTAAAGGATTTGGATTTAGGTGAGTATAGAACAATTTGAGTTATTGAGGTACAAAAATAATATATATACATGTGATACTTAGCTTAAAATTCACATTTTTCTTTCAAATGTCAAGGAATTTTTTATTGTTTTGGGATCCCAAAAGCTTTCCAAATTCATAACTTATTCTTGACATGCTCAATTTCATCCATTTTCAAATCTGGAGCATTTGGAAGTATGCTTTATGTCATGGGAGCATCAAAAAAAGTGTTTTTAAAAAATTTTACTAGCACTTCATGGATAATATATTTAATGTTCATACCACCAGATTAACTATCTTTGAATTTTATATTAAAATATCTAAACTTTTACAACACTCAAGAGCCTTAACACATAATCTTTTGAAATTATCACTAACCAAAATGTAATCGAAATGTATATTGACTTAAGATATAAAATCAAAATGATTAATCTAGGGTTATCCATGTGATTGTAGATTATACTAAAATAAGATCTACAAGTGGGTAGACTATTGTAGCCTAGGGAGAAGTGACCACAAGAAGATAGAGTAAAGTAACAACAATAACCCTAGTAATAGAAGCAGACCACTAAAGTAACTTATGCTATAGAACTATTAAGAGAAACCTAAGGTAAAATTTCTTCTTTAGATTTCCATCATAGAAATAGGGCAATCAAGGGAAGAAGCACCAAGATCTAGGTCAAGCCTAGAGATGATCTTCATAAAAGCTTTCTTGGAGAAATTCAAAGCAAGAAGATTCAAGGAATAGTTCTTCAAGAAATAAACTGTGGATGTAGCTGCAAGGGTGTTTGCTATGGTCCACCATTTCTACTAATGAGGAATGGTATCTTGGGAAGATCTATCTTTTTTGGAAAAATTGCTAATGAAATGCAATGATGAAGATTAAATATGTAATCATCTTCTACTCTATGAAATCCATTATAGAAGTCGTTAGAATAACCAACACTAGAGAAAAGCTAGCTAAGATCTTAACACATATAGATACATAGGTTAATAAGGAATGGACTTAGCATTACTATGGAGTGGACTACAAAGAGTTTGATGCCCTTAAAAAGTTAAAATGAATGTATTTCAAGATTGTAACCTACCTCCTCAATTTGATGGTATAGCCTAGCAAGGTCACCACAAGCTCTAGAAGGACATGTGCAGTTTTGAGTAAGAAATTCTTAGTTAACCTTCCCTAGCTCTTTTTCTTGGAAGTCAAGAAATAGTTCAAAGAAAATGAAAAGTTCTAGAAGATACTTTTCTTTCCATGCCTCTTAGGAAAACTTTGCAAAAGGGGAGGAATAGTGGACTAATCTAATGATGTAATTTGAAGATTCCCTCTTGCATCTTAGTAGGAAATGATGAAATATAAGGCTCTTGCCAAATTCCAAGAAGAGGTATCATCTTTACCACTACCAAAAACACTTGAAATAATATTAGAGATGTCAGTAGAAAGTGAACATCTAAGAAAAATTAGGGAGTAGCTATAGAAGCAAGCCTCTGGGAGTGGTGGTAAATCATTAGCATATAGTCTAATCATGAGTAAACTTAATGAATCCACTAGGATTATTAGTTGGTTGATGAATGACCTAGCCCATCTATTTTCTACACAAAGAAGCTGGGATCCTATTTGTTCCAACCCCAACATGCAAGAAGTCACTGTGTTCATTCTAGGAGAATAACTCCCTAAAATCTCTAAGAATGCAATGGCTTTTTCTATCATGTTAGAAGAAGGAGAGGGCATAACAATATTGGTTATGCCACACAAGGGCTAGTAAACAATAGTATATATGATGTAGATAAGATCATTGAAGCTATAAATACTTCTATAGCCTTTGTTCTAGATATTACTATGGTAGACATCCAAGTATCTATAGGAGTTAGGAGAAAGGGGATAAGTTAAACATAATATTAGAAGATGTTGGAACAACTGGTTAGTGCTAGGTAATCAATTTCAAAGATCTTTGATATTTCAAAAAAATATTAAAGCAACCTAGTTGTAGCTACCAAAGATGAGGGGCAAGTCCTGAATAATACAAGCACAACTAAAGGAGGATACCAACATCAACAAAAGGATGGTAGCTAAGTTTATAGAACTTAAATTTTGATTATTAGACCTTGCCATTCTTTATTTGGAACTCACAAGGGATGAATCTTAATAATAACTTGAACAAAAACTAAAGGATGCCTAGAATAATCAAGTGTAGGTGGTTTGGGATGTATCATTATCAGAAGTTATGTTAAACACCAAGAATCATGATCTTCTAGACATTAGTAGGGAGAATAAAAATCTAACCAAGAAGAACCAGTGCCTACATAAGGCTAAAGCATAGAAGGAGCAACTACTGAAATACATTAGCTAGTAATAATAATAGCTCATCAAGGTGAATCATGATGTTAGGAGGTTGGATATGAAGAACAAAACTATTTCAATGTAGAAAGTTAAGGCCATTCACTAGAAGACTACTATGGAGGTTGTTGCATAAAAAAATGAAGTCTTAAAATATAAAAAATTAAAGAATCATTAACGGAACTAGGTGAACATGCTTAATGAAGTAAATGAAAATGAAATCAAGTTGAAAAATGCTAAAGTAAATTAAGTGCTTCAGCAACTTCGTCAACGAGGTGATGCATGGTATCCCATCTTTAATGGACTCATTGCATATAGTCTAGTAGAGATCTACCTAAAGGAGTTGCAAATTGAAGAAATAACTAAATACATAAAGTTAGTCAAAATCCAATATGCAAACTTGATAAGGGTAAATACATGATAACTAAGATTAGAGTTGGAGAAGAAAGTGGCCAACTCCTACTTCCTTTATGAGATGGGTTTTAAGCTTCATGAGGAGATAAAGCAAAAGCTATAAGTAGCTAATGCATAGCTTGGGGATCTCAAGAGAAAATTTGATGATTAGCAATTAGATGTTGAGGCCACTAGAAGTTGTAGAATGTTGTATGAATGTTTGATATTGAACGTAAGTAGTTTATAGCTTGGTTCATCAACATAAAGAAGATGTTTACAACATTGCCTTAACCATGGGATATATCAACACTAGCCATTCTAGGTAATGCTACTTAGACCATTAATGATCCATGAGGAAAAGAATAGAAAATTAAAGCATTATTTGATGCATTTAAGTTTTTAGAACAATAGTAACAATAATAGCATAGCCTAGGCCACTAGCTAGACCAAGATATGAGAAAGAATCATTTGAGGCACAGGAGCCTCCATGTTTGGGCATGGTGCCCTACTAATTCTGTACAATAAATAGCTATTAATTTTTTAATATTGTATCCCATTTTGATAAACCTTATTGTAAATGCTTGAATATTTTGCAATGTGATACTCAAAGTTGTTAATTATTAGTTAATTAACAGTTAGTTCCATATCTCCCAAAATTTTGTAAACAAATTGATCCCATTTTTTCCTCAAGGATGAGATTTAATCAATTGTAGGGTTATGATGAAGCATTAGTAAGTTAGCTATGTCAATGAGCATGTGTTGACATAGCCCTGTCGATGCATCCTTATCAATGTATCCTCTGATATGTTGATGTATATGCATTGATGCCATCTAGTCTTAAGCCAATATACATGCATGCATTATCCATATTTATGACATCTTAGGTCATTCTAGTAGTGAAGATCTTACAATTTTTTTTCATAAGACTTAGTCAAATTTCCCTTTGAGTACCCACAACATGGATTGAGTTGATTGAATGAAGTTTTATTGGAGTGCATAATGTATCTAGACACTTCTGCATGATGATAATAAAATGATATTAATTTCTTTCATTGCAACACTTAGTCTAGTATTTAGTTTATTTTTAGCATTTACTCTTAATGCACTTTAATTTCTAGCATTTAACAATTTAATAGTTTATTTCATAATAGTGTGAGTATGACTATTTCAAGTATAATATATTAACGTTTGATGATCCCAACAATGGATACTTGGTATGCCCAACAGTAAATATTTAGTAATCCAGTAACATTAATATAGGCAATGATCAGTATGAAAAGTAGAAACAGATGCTCTATGCTTAGGATAGTTTAGATTACCTTAAAGTTCATAGTTAGTTTAATATTTTAATATCTCAACTATTTTATCAAATAATAAAAATACAAATATCATATGCCTTAATCATACTTAACTATATAAATTGAGCTAGCACATGTGATGATTGGGAAGACAACAACTAGCAATCTAACATCTAGTTATTTAAGATACTATTAGCTTGAAGTTCCATGAAATTTGACTAGATTGCCCATACTCATTTGTGATCTGTATGGTTGGGCCTAGGGGATACTTGTTGCTCATTAACCACAAATCATGATTGTGTGTAAAGTTACTAAAAATGTGCAATGAAATTCATTGAAGAATATAGAAGTCATGTCAAAAATAAAATTACATAAAAACTTATCAAAATAGTAGATTAAATGAAAACACATCGAACTAAAAATTCTAATCATATAAAAATAGTTGGAAGCTAAAAGTCTTAGATTCACAATAAAAAATCTTTAGAAGTTTAGATTTATTTACTCTACTTTAATTAGACTTTAAGCTTGCACGGGAAGAGAGGTTTGATATCAATAAGGATATAAGGTTCCATGAAATAACTCGACAAGGAAGGCTTTAAAGGATTTTCAATGCTAAGTTAAGATTAAGAGAGAAATTTAGTAGATATATATTGATGTGAAAGAGAGAAAGCAAAAGGCATGATAAGGTTTTTATATCCACAATTAGGACCTTAGTAGGATTTCCAAAAATAATAGAGTTTCTAAATAGATGAATTAGATGTATGAATCAAAATCATAAATTTATGTTTAATTCTAAGATAACATAGGTGACTTGAGACCAAGAAAGGATTCATGAAGCCCAAAAATAGAATATTGCATGTTTATAAAATAAGGTATGCTATTAACTATAATTTAAAATAAACTTAAAATATAATTTCCAAGAATATCATATGTCACCATATAACCAAAAATGTAATTTTAAAAATATTAAATTTTCATATGATAATATAAGAACCATCCATCCAACTTATTCTTAGTAAGAAGCACCAAGAATTAGTAATTATCAAGAAATTATTCAATAAGATCAAATGCAATAATAAGAATAATAATATTTTAATTATAGTTCAATTTTCAATAAACATAATATCAAAATAACATTAGAATATAAATGTTAAAAAAATGTCATAAGATCAAATCCCAAGTAAAACACAAGGGACAATATATAACTATAAAAAAAGTTGTAAGAAAAGCTAAACCAAGCTAATAGGTAAAATGAATGAAGAAGGTCAATAAAGGTTAGGAACTAGGAACACGAAATGTGACACTTGCACCCGCTTAAAAGATATTCTTCTTGAAAGATAAGACCTCCATCTTTAGAAGTTTTAACATCCTTCTCTTGATAATATTTGATGATGCTGAAAATTCTATTCCTTTAATTCTTGTTTAATAAGCTACTTTTAAAGGTTGGTTCTTCCTTCTCGTTGTTCTTCTTCATTAATTTACAACATATTTCTTTGATAGGATAAGGTTTCTTGTAATAGAAATAGAGTTTACCAAGTTTCTTGCAATCAAAATAATGTTTTAAATTGCCTTGACCTCTTGTTTAGGAGGATCCTTGTTAGTTCTTATTGAATTAATCATGATTAGTCTTGGGGACCTTTTCCCTTTTCTTATTAATCCTAGTTGGAGGATTACTTTTTTGGATTTTCTTAAGAGAAAATTTTTGTACATCATCATCTAAACAATCTTGCTTAAAATGAAGGGCATATGTATGAGCTTGTTCATAGTTTGATATATCAAAAGCTAATAGATGTTGTTTGATAGATGACTTTATGTCATTAAGAAATATTTTAGCACATGCTTCTTCATTGTTTGGAATGTGAAGAACATATTAACTTAGCTCATAGAACTTTTTGTCATACTTATGAATTGATATGTCAACCTATAATATCCCAATCTTTAACTTGAAGTAAGTTGCTTGACCAATGAATTACTACACTTTAAAGTTGATACATTTCTAGTTTCATTTTTTGTATTGGGAAGTAGTTCTACCTAGACATTAGAGGTCATATCAACATGGATTTGTGAAGCTGGTAAAGGCTAGTAACGTGTTTTTGGTGAAGGAGGACAGGAAAATAACTGGCCATCCTTCTAGCCAATTATAGGGATAACCATGATAGTAGTGCTAGATTGCCTCTAAACGATAGATGCTGAAGGAAGATAATCCCAAGAAATCCTTAGATCATGGCATAAATAAATTATTCCACATTAATAAAACATTATTTTTATTTTTCTTCTACATTTTTCTTATTATTTTCTTTATACATAATGTAAAATGCAACATATATTTGGTGTTTTCCAAAACATCCAAGAACAAGATGTCACATTGTTACTTGAATGGTTTCCTCCATAGAGTTGCAACTACATCATGACAAGAGATGATAAAAGATAATCTCCCACTAAGACTTCAGGAGGAAATACCACTTCTACTACAAAGCACTAAAGTAGCCAAAAAAATCTCATGTAGTGGATTAAGGATATCAAGTACATGTTGGAGGCCTTAAATAATATTTTCCTATTATGATCCACTTACAATAAGTTTTTCAAACTATGAGTTGATAACAGGACAGTTTTCTTAACTTTTTCAATATCCAAAAAAGTCATGCCATCATCTAGTTGAACCTTAGTATAGAAGAAGTTGCACTCATGTTGCCCACTAAACAATATCCTAAAATATTAGAAAATGCTAATAATTTTACAATCATAATAAAGGAAGAGGATGAAGCTACAATGATGGTGATGCCACATAAGGGATAGGATACAACTATAGTAGTGATGGTTGGATTTATTAGAGAAGCACTAAAGATTCTTGAAGCACTACTATCAAGCTTTATTGTAATGTAAGAGATCTAGATGTATGTATGGATCATTTCAAGGGATGTTGAAAGCCAATCCAATGATACTAGGTGTCTTCAACATTCTAAAAGACATCACTACTACCTAGTTTGAGCTTATCAAAATAAAGGAAAAGCTAGCCATAGCTAAAAATTAACTTTAGTAAGTATAGTTGATCAATCAATAATTGTGAAATGAAGTCACACAAGTTTAAGTCTATTTATTGGACCCAAAAATCCGTTAATTAAGCCTTAAAAGAAATGAAGCAATTAACCAACTACATATTAAACAATAAGAGGTGGAAACTAACAAGGATAAAGTCATATGGAATGGACCCTTGTTAAAAGAAATGAGTAATACATTAAATAATAACATCGCCACTATGTGCAAGAAGAATTAAGAGCTAGGCAAGGAGAACCAAAGGTTTCCAAAATTCAAAAGAAATAATCAAATGAAAGAATATCTAAAGCATTTCTAAGAGTCATTAGCCATAATTAATGTAGATGTATGTAGGTTAGTAGCTGAAAATTAAAACATATCCATTGAGAAACTTAGGATAATCAAGAAAAAGATATTTATTAAGATCATAACGTGGAAGAACAAGGTCACCAAGTATGAGAAAATTAAAAATTATTATTGGAAGTAAGTTGGCCTTTAAAAAGAAATTAATAATAAAAGAGATATGATTAGAAAAAGCCAAAATTAATGCCACCCTCAAATAGATTCTAAATAAAACATGGCAACCAATCTTAGATGATCTTAATACCTACAACCAAGCTGAGATCAAAAGGAAGGAACCATAGAGAGAGAAAATGACCTAATACATGGAGCTAACGAACTTGTGCTACATGAACCTTATGATGCTAGCTACTAGAAGGCCTCAAATGGAGTTGGAGAAGAAAGTATCGAACTCATATTAATTGTATAATAATGAACACAAGCTAATCATGAAATACTTCAAAAGTAATAGATCACAATCATGGAGCTTAAATTTCTCAAGGCCAAATTCATAGACAAAAAAAAAGGATAAAGAACTTGGCCAAAAAAATGTTAAAAACTAGAAGTTGAAGGTAATGTTAGAAAATGTAAATAATTATTATCCTTATTCATCAATGCCCATGAAATACTTCCAACTTTTTCCTATCCATGGAAAGTGCCAACAATAGCCAATCTAGATAAACTTGATTGAACCATCCATAATCTAAGGATAAAAAAGGATAAAGTACAAGACCTCATCAAAGAATTTAAGTTGAAGAGTACAATAGCAACAACAACAAGTCAACTGCAATAATAAAAAAGGAGAAAGCACAAGACCTCATCAAAGAATTTAAGTTGAAGAGTATAATAGCAGTAACAACAAGTCAACTGCAATAACTACTAAGATAAGAAGGGTCTCCACTACTAAGGATTGCTTAAAGCATATATCTTGGGAAATTTTTATAATTTTTCATAGTTTTATAACAATAGTGTATCCAAAAATTTTATTGTTTTATAAACTGTCAAACATTGGAATAAATTTTTTGATGTAGTACTTAAGTTAGCAAGTCAATTAAGTCTATTCCTATATTTTGTAAATGGACTTCATCTCAATTTTGTTCAACTTGAAAATAAGTTTTCAATTAGTCATGGGGGTATGATGAATAGTTAATAAGTTGATGAGATCAAATTATTAGCATTGATGTAGCTATGCTGATGCATTTATAGGGTTTTCTACATTGATGCATCAATATTAACATAGTTGTATGTCTCACCTATATAAAGGTAGCACCTACCAAAATTATTGTACCATTTTGATTAATAGATTAGCTAAACTCTTGTATTTTTCTTTGATAATAGTTAGAGAACTCAATGAATTCTTGCAGCATGATGTGATAGTTTCCTAGAGTCTTTATTCGAGTGCTTTGTACCTAGACATAGTGCATGATAAAAAAATAAAGATTAAAACTATTACATTTCATTACAACACTCTTAGTAGAAATAGTATGAATGTGTGTCTCATAAGTCCTCCATCTCCATTTTCTTTAATGTTGAGTAGAGTAAGAAGTATTAGTAGTCTCTCACTTGATGTTGGTATATTTACTTTGTTGTATTAGGAGTTATAAATAAAGAAAAAGGATCTTAAAAGATGAGGGATTTAGCATATTGCTAAAAAGAGCAAGAGGGCGTCAAGATCCTTGATGTGTAGACCATGCTCTGAGAGGTACAATCCTTCATAAAAAATTATAAATAGGGGTAAACCCCTCTAATTGTAGCATACCTTTCATTTTAAGTTGAAGTGAATAGTAGCTCTCCCTTCCTTCAATTCTTTACTATTTTTGTGCAAGCTTTGTATACTTAGGAAAGCTCTTCTAGCTTTCCCAATTTTTCTTTTTCCAATTTTGCTTTCTTTCATTTCCGTAGCATGGTTCTCATATATTGAGGATTGAATCTCCCTTTTATGGGTTCTCTAAAGTTCTAACATGCTCTTCTTTCATAACATATCATACTTTATGCATTATCACATGTTTCTTACATGCATGTTAAAATTTCATGTTCTTTCAAGTTTTTAAAGTTAATTACATGTTTCCTTAAGTTTCTAATAAATAATTAAAGAATTTAGAATTGGTTTTATATACAACTTCATGGAATTCACTCCTAATTTAAAGATTCAAGCTAATTATCTCTTATTTCATGTTCATGTTGAAGGGTTTTAGTTTCTTTCATGTTAATTCCATGTAAAAGTTCATAAATCTCCTTACATGAGCTTGTTCCAAGCTTCTCTATCTTGTTTAAGTCATTTGTAATGTTTATTTCAAGTTTCAAAGAACATGAGAAGTCATTTGAGTGAGGATTCAAGAAGCTTATGCATGTTTATGTGGTTTTTATGCACTTTGCACACATATGTTAATTAAGCCTCATCTGATTTTTATTTCTTAATTAAAGCTTGCCTCAATATGTTTAGAGACTTTGGAGCATGTTTCTATTCTTTAATCAAGTTTGAGTCCTCATATTTTTCCATATATTTTCTAAAATTTGTTTCATTATAGTTCTCTATTTTCGACAAAGTCACAACTTTACAATGACTTGTGGTAAACATAGTAGTATTTTCAAGTAACAATGACCTCATCACAATCCAATGTTAGAAACAACAATTTTATCATAACTTATGGTCTAAAATTTCAAGTCCCATGACTTATGATCCACTTGTGGGATCAAATTTTAAATAAAGGAGATACCATGGAGGCTAGAATGTTCACCATGACTCATGATCAAATTATGATTTATATAATGCCATTTTATTTTCTACTTTTCACAAATCATGACTTTTGATAGGCTTATGGTATTGTAGCATAACCTAACCACAACTAGTCATCAACCATCATGACTGATGAAATTGCGGGCCATGGTTTTTTTTAACACTCATAGTTAATAAGTGGTGGCTAAAATCAATGTCAATAAAGCTGAAATTTCTAGTCTAGCATACTCAAGAGGGCCTTATTCAACTATTGAACTATAACAACTTTGAATTAGCTTAATCTCTTTCTACTTGCAATTTAAGTTCCTTGGTCCATTTAATTCATGTACACTTAGTTTTTATTTATATTTACATGTATATTAAATTTGTTAAATGAGTATAACCAACTTCAAGCACAAATACATTAATATTTGATAAATGTAGCAATGTTTCAATTGGTATGCCTAGAGGTAGATACTTGGTAACCCAATAATGATAACATAATTTTACGATGTGCACAAAAAGTTGGGAATGACTACTCATTAATTAGGCTAGAATAGATTTAAATCTTGCATTTAGATTAGATAAATTTTATTTTTAATATTTTAATATGTTAATAATATTTTATGTTGGACATTATAACATTAAGATCATATGCCTTAACTATGCTTAACCATAGATATCAAGGACCATAGAAGTATAACTAGAAAGACAATGACCTATGATCATATTTAATGATTGAGATATTACACTAGTTATTCCATGGATTATGATTAGGTCACATGTAATGCTTGTGATTTGTCTATTTGAACATAGGGATACCATTGCCACTCATCAAGAATATAAAATTTTTTAATATATCTTTACATTGTTTACTAATTTATCTACTAAAAATTAAAAATGAATAGAAAATATAGGGTTTAATGATTATATTACTCTTAGAATTACTTCAAAAATTCTATTGCTATACATTGAAGCTATCAAACTTCGAAGAAGCTATGATAGAAGGCAGATGATTGTAAATTATAGAAATAAAGAATTCTTATTCAAATTGAAAGAAAAGCTATTCTATCATGTTTTAAGAAATTAGGTTAAATATTATATAGTTGTAGATCCATGTTATAATGTAAACCAAGTTGCATTTAAGTGTTCATGAATGAATCCATGTACACAAAATTAGAAACCACATGAATTAATATTGATGCACTTCATAAGCCCTACAAGATAATGGGCATGTCATTAATTTAAAAAAGAAAAATATTTTCCTGCTTAAATAATAGATATATATCATAAATATATAGCTAAACTAGTACATCAACTTTTATAAAACTTGAAAGATTTTGCTAGCACATGTAAACTTTGAAATGAAAAATTAACTACGAGCTTCTTAAGTCTTCTAAGATTAAAATTTATATTTTAGAAGTTAAAAAAAATGAAAATACATTTTCTCTAGTAAACACTAGGTGTCTCTTTTGTTATGAAAATAAATCAACTATGCATTTACTTTTTCAATATTAGTTCATGCATTTCACATGTTGATTTACATAGACCATTTGATAATAACAATAAGGTGTTAGCCTAGTGGTAAGACTTTTAACTTGGTAACTCCAAGTTATGGGTTTAATTCTAGTATAAAATACTAAGTTATAATGTTCAATTTGACTATATGTTTTGGGGATATATAAAAAATGTTTTAGGTTCCTACATGCATACAACATTTGATAAGCTATAGATAATTCCAACACTAAGACTACTTCATATGCTAGGATTATCTCATATGCTAAGGTTTCCACAGAGACTCTACAAGCACTTTGTATGCCTCTTCGTTACTCCACCGTTTTACCACATAACATAGTACACATGGCTTCCAATCAACAAGTTGTCCACATATATGATCCTAAGGATCCGACAATTATAGAATACAGGAAATCACTTATATAAAGGGGATAAGAACCAAACTTTACTATTATTAATGAAGAGTACTATAATTTTATTTGTGCTAAAATTAAAACATGTCTCTTAATTCCTCATTCGGAATCTGATTCCAAACATTAGTTTGAGATCATCCACCAAAATGGGAAGGAATACATACCCTCCACTTATGATAAAATAAACCTAACTAACTTCTATGCACATACTTTGACATAGTTGATAGACATTGATGAGTTGAGTGAGGAAGCTAGTTCAGATAAAAATTGAAAGGAGCAGGATGACTTTGAGGTGAAACAAGAGCTAGACACCTGTATCGTAAGCCTCTTCCAACAATTAGCTCCCCAAGCCATCATCTCTAGCCTTAAATCCCTAGTATCCCTTGTAGCTTAGGTTCTTTAGTCTCCACCTGTATATCCCACCATGTTTGGCCTAGTTCCTATAATTTCTATCCACCAATCTTAACATGTATCTCACTCTACATCATTGTTCAATGCATCCTTCACCAGTGGTGTCTACAATGTCATCTCCCTTTGCTATACTAGTGAGACCTACTTCGGGACCCCAAACTTCACAAGCCTCTTACAATTCCTTTATATCCTTCAACCCCCAAGGTCTAACTCAAAATTCATTTTCCTTGTTTAATCTTACTTCCACAATGATCACTTGGTCCTTTCCTTCAATATTGATGAGCCGCAATATCGCATACGCGATATCGCATCCGCCACGCGATATCATGTCCTGCCTCATCTTCTATAAATAAGAGGTGGCACCCTTGGTTCCAAGGCAGTTAGACTTAGACCCTTAGCCAGATTCTTGCAGTTTTATTATTCCAGAGTTAGAATTATTTTTGTGTGCCCGTAGTAGGAGTCATAGAGTGAACGGATCTTTATTCGAGCAATTTGTACCTGAGCACAAATTTTTGTACAACAATAAAGACGAACTTTATGATAAACCTTGCAGCATACAGATTAAGCTAATTAGTAATTAATTATTGTTTAATTCTTTCCTAGTTAATTAATATCTCTATCAACCTTCAACCTCCTTAGTTAAATACACTCAGTACGATTGCTTCGAGCATGCGTGTAGCGCTTGGTAACCCAGTGACGATTAGCGTTTGGTAATCCCAACAGCATTGTGTTGGTTCAGGATGTGTACAGCAAGTGGGAACGGATACTGGTGTTAGGAACATTTAGAAACTAGTTAATGAATAGTTAATGTAAGTTATCCACTTAGTTCTCTTTCCCTTTCCTTTATTAGCAGAAGACATAAAAAATATAAAAGCTATAAAAATCATGTACCTCAAGCTTACTTAACCATACAACCGTGACAATACAAGTAAGTTTGGGAAGACAACGATTGATTAACCCTGAGTGTTCCATTAAGGCGCATAAGAACTGAGTCCTTGGAGTTCGACCGAATCGTGCGTGAAACGCTCATATTCGTATGGTTGAGTGTAGGGGTACCTCGCCACTCATCAAATATCAATGTCCATTGCAAGGCCTCAGGCCTCTCAATTCCCTCTGCAACCATCTACACAAACACCACAACCCATGGGAATTCCCTAAGGCCTAGATCAAGCCTTTCAAATGATCTACAGCCTCACCAAAGAGTTATGAAAGCTTTAAGCCTCCACCTCCTAGATGGTTAAGATTATGGACTTCTACCAAGGTGATCCCATTAGTCCCACCATCCTGCAAATAATACTTCTCATAGGCATTTCAATTCTTGATTTCAACAAATATAATGGTGAGGGTAATTCAAACTCGCATCTCAATACCTTCCATTCTAAATGCTTATTGTTGTAAGGCTAGCCCCATACTATTATGTGTGTCCTCCTTATGTCCCTCACCAAGAAAGCCTTAGATTGGTACTGTGCATTACCGAGGGGTTCCATTACCTCTCTAAAGGAACTAATTTCATAATTTGTTAACTATTTCAAGTATAACTTGAAACCCAATAAAACATTTGATTAACTAATGAAAGTTAAATAGGGGTCCTTTGAACCTATACAGAAGTTTGTACAATGATGGAATGCTCTCCTTAACTAGATTCCTGAACCCATTGCTAAGATACATCTTTTGGCCATATTCAAGGAGGTGGTTAATGACCTTATCAATTTCAGTTTATATTACTTAGAGCCTTGATCATTGAGCCAAGCCTTTTTGCAAACTAAGAACATCAAGGAAGTAGCTAAGCCTAGCAAGGATCTAGCCTATGTGGCCTATAAAAACCAACACATAAGGAGGGATAGGGAGAGAACTAAACAAGAATAAACAATCATGGCTACAATATCCAAGGATACAAGCCAAGCAAAAAGGAGGGCATCATCGCCACATGACACATCTTTTAACACATCACAATCATCCACTTCCTATGCTCCCAATCAACCAAGATAAAACTTTGGATAGAAAGATAGGACTAAGTATGCTAGGTTACCAATGAAGCCCTCTAAGCTTTTAGAATAGTTGCTTAAAGATAATTGCATACAACATAAGCAACTATCTGACGAAGCTTGTAAGAGGCACAACTATCTTTTTGACATAACTAGAGATCCAATGATAGTGACCAAAGACAATCCAAAGCTACCAAAGTACTTTAGATTGGATAGGTTTTGCCATTATCATCAAATGGATGGTCATGATATTGATTTATGCTTAGCGTTAAAAGATGACATCTGGAAGATGATTGATTGTGGAGAGTTAATGTTGAATGAGCCCAACTCTCTAAACACCAATAACTCTTACACTATAGTCTTATTCATAGCAACCAAATGGTTTGACCCTCCCAAACAACTATTTGTTATCAATGTACCACCTCAACCTCAGAACATAAAGCCTAAAGCCCCCTTCCTCATCAGGATACCACCACCTCTAGCTCCTAAGAAACCTTTTATCATACATTTTTCCCCTTCAATGTCAATAACATCAAAAATTAAAGCAAGGAAACCATTCATTATTAGGGTCCCTCTACCTTCAACAAACAAACCCATAACTAATTATGACAAAAGCTTACCTATAGTAGTAAACAACTCAACAGTTAGCAAGAAATCATCACCACAAAAATGACAAAAACAACCTATTGCCAAAAATAACAACTAAGCCCACTAAAGGTAACCAACAATAAAAAGCTTGGAAGCAAGCTAACCCATTGAAACCTATACCAAGACTAGCTACATCCATGAATAAGGGGCCAAAGAAACAAACATTGAACCTTGAGCTAAAAATCCTAGAAAAGATGGAGGAGATCAAAACTACCAAGGTTGAAAGATCACATGCCAAGGAAAAGAATTTCTTCACAATGATGGAACAAGCCAAATGGTTTCTCAAGAAAAAGAACATGTTGAACCTGTATGCCTTAGTCATAACTTCTCCTGCTCATAGAGATGCACTAGCTCAAGTGTTGACTTCTATCCTTGTGAGAGGAGACATGCCTGCTAACAAGAAGTCTATATGCTATGTCATTGAGCAAGCTTTACTTAGGAAAAATGGACATCAACACATGCTTAGATTTCATGATAGTGAGGTCAAGATGAACTTATGAAATGGAGAAGTGCTATTTGCTCGTCTCCTCATTACTATATGTATTGGTAGGTATAAGGTTCATCGTGCTCATGTGGATGATGGAATGACAACCAACGTGATACCATACATTGTCATTCAAAAATCAAGCTTAACTAAAACCATTTCAAGAAACCTCTACCTCTACGCTAAAGTCATTCAAAGGGACACAAGTAGTGGTTTGAGGTTCTATCTCCTTGGATTTCATAGCTAGAGAACAATTTCCCACATTTACTAACTTCTTGGTAGTTGAAGAAACACCTGGTTTCAACTTGATCCTAAGAAGGTCATGGTTGGCTAGGTTTCACATGGTTTCTTCTCCTATATACCAGGGGATCCATTTACCATATGAGGATGGTGAAATTATTATTTGCAAGGACAACACAGGTTCATCATTTTTCAACAACGTCAATATTGACCAAGGTTCAAAGGTGGAGTTTCAAGAGGAAACTCCTAATACTCAAACTAGGGCCAACCACAAGAACAATCACTATGTTAGCAACACCAACTTTGCAACACATGATGACCAACAAAAATGCCCATAGCTTGCCATGCTAGACAAGAGAGATAGTGAGCATAGAATCATGCAGAAGGAGTTCCTTTATGTATCAAAGATCAAGCAACAAATTTACAGTCAACATATAGTCTCCTCCCTTATTAACTCTTGCTTGTCTATCTTTATCACCTTATACCATGTTTCGGTGATTGTTTTATTCCTGTATTTTCTTTTGAAATTATCTTGTACTTATAAGAGAAATTACCATGGCTCGCTAATGCATAAAACTAGCAACACCATGGCCCACTAAGGCCTAAAACTGGTGATACCATGGCTTGCTAAGGCCTAAAACTGGTGGCCTAATAGGGCCTAAAACTTGTAAATTTGTGTCTTTCATTCCTTTTATCTCCCTCATATTTACATTATGATCTATTGCCCCTTGTTTTACACTTTTGTGTATCATCATCAAACTTTGCTTCGTAGCCGTAGTATGTTAACTAGTAGTTTTTTGCGCAAGAAAAATATAAAATATAAAACAAAACTGAAATTTTTAACTTATAACCTTTCTCAAGTATAAGGTTCATCACCATAAGGCTCAATGTTCATCTTACTAAGTAAGATCTAGCAAGATCACAAGAGAGCTAGTAGGTTTCCGAATGCCTAAATACGGCACTTATGGACCACCATACTCTACAACTATTGCAATGAATAATCAAATATCCCTTTTTTTTATTGATTCTTATGTTATTGCAACATTTAACATGAAAAGAAAATCAAATTCATGTACTTAAAAATTATTTGAGCTAGGTCATTATATATATAAGCTATGTAAATGTAAATACGCATGTTGTACTATTGCTAATTTTGTATAATCTAATTTGTCCGAAATTACTTCAATCCGCTTCAAAAATAGAAGAATGCATTTCCAACATTCATTTTCAAAAGAAACCGTGTGCCTCATCCAGCATGAATCGTCAACCAGGGTTGAAATTGCTCATTCCTTGATTACTCCAACCACTAATAAAAACCGATCATTCATGCATGATAGATTGATATGAGGAGGATCAATGTAAGCTTAGTACAGAAATTCTATGCCGAAATTGAGGATGAGTATGAAGTAAAAGCAGGATAATGATGGAAAACAGAAACTTAAATGAGAGAATACAACAGACGAGTCCAAACATTAGGAAGGCTAGGAATGCACCAGTGACTGCAATCAGCCTGGCTGTAATCGTTCTTCATGCTGGGATTTCCTCTGTAAACAGATATGAGGGCATCTTTCCTGTTATGTTAAAAAACTTTACTTAGATGGATTTGATGTTTTCTATGGCTCTGGTAATAGGCCACACCCTCTGCATGTCTGGGTTTCTTTTGGATTCTTCAACATCCAAATCTTCTATGGGCTCTATTTTATTGAAGCACTGTCCTCCCACTTTCTTTCCCCACATCTGTCCATTGAAATGAACAGGACAATAGCATCTGAAGAACACTTGGGTCTTGGCTAGATCGATGGTGGATTCAACCCAAAAGGCCCAAGTATTGAGTGCCTTCTCAAAGCTACTGATTAGTCCATGTGTGCATGAATCTTTCCTCATTCCTCATAAAAATTATCTCCGCTGAGAGGTTCCGGATGAACCCACCAATGGCCGCTGTTAAAAACCAAAATGTTGTCATTTTTCCAGTCCTCTGCCTTCTTATCAATGGTGTCAAGTTGCAGGGTTTCTCTGGTTTTATTGGTTTCCATGAAACTTCTCTGCTGCACCATGAATGAAGCCCAGGAGAGCTCCACAGAGCAGTTGCACGACTGAATTACATATGCAATTGTTGCCTCCATAAGAAGTTGTTAGTTTTCCTCCATTCTGTGGCACTGCCGATCTGATAAAACATAGCATGGCTTCCCATTGATTCCTTGCTATAAAATCACCCACGTACATTAGTCTCTTACCTCTCAGCTTTACAAGAAGTTTTGATGCATTGAATCTTGGTAGATCATAGTGCTAAGGCTGCCAGCGCCACCGCTCAAACTTGAATTCTGGCCTGCCATTAACTCTGCATTTGAAATTCTTGCTGGAGAAAGGGCAGTCACTATCATAAGCACTGAGAACATAAGATTCGTCATATACCCACTTTCCTGTGAAAATATCACACTCTTCTGTTTTCTTCTCCTGCATAGATTCTTTGTCAGCATCACCAAAACCAGTTTGGTTTTTAACAATTTCCTTTTATAGGTTCATTTTGTTGACAGTTGCCTCAGAAACAACATTGTTATCATTTCCTTCGGAGGCGTGTGTGTCAAAAACTTGATCAGAAACAGGATCTCTGTCATCAGCTGCATCAGCGGTTTTGTTATTGTTGATGATTTGAACCGTGACATTATTCTTGTCCTCTCCTGGATCTGATCAAAGGCCATGGAATCCTTCATGGAACTCAGTAGAGGTAAATGAAAGTGAGAATTCCTAATTAAAACAAATAAACTATATTGTTGATTCACCTCAAAACTGCAAGTATACATATGACCATAATTAAAATAATAACAATGCCCATTGGGCTCCTGTTTAAAGGTAGCATCTAAATATGAGCCCCAAAACCATCGACGGACAGCCGTGCCTTGCATCACAGAGAAACTTGTGAAACTCCTCATACAATTCCCATTAGGGTTGTGAAAAGATGTATCATCAACAACTAACATTAAAACAATAATGAAAACTATTCCATCCAGTGGTGCTCATTCTTTACATCATACTGCTTATTCAGGTGTTGAGTTTTTGCTTTGCTCAAGACGCAGTTGGATGACCTGGATATCCATCTCTGTAACGAAAACACAGCCTTTATTCAACAATGGGAATTTTGTTTGCACTCGAACAATCTCCGTCAGATACGGGAGATTGAACAGAATAATGTGATGATCGTGAACCAACAAAGCTTGGTTGTTTTGGAGGATCTTAAGCCAGCATGGGATATGACTGTTGCCCTCCATTCTGGGATTCCGTATTTTAAAATCTTTGAATGATGAACGGAAGAATCTCCCGTCTTTGAGTTCAGGAATACTAATTAGGGAAACTACATCGGCATGGGCCAGAACCAGGCAATCTGGGTTGGGATGGTACTTGACAATGGATAAAGGTTTGGAAATTTTGGTTGGAGGACAAGGTAAAGGGAATTTTATGGGCTGGTTCTGGAGATTGAGGCTGGGATTGAGGATTTGTAATTCTGGGCATCTGCAGTAAGAGAACCATGGCATTAGCGAAATCCAGAGAGCTCTGATGGAAAAAAGATGGCAGTGTTCTTGTCAAAATAGATGAGTTTTTTTGAGCAATGCAGATTCAGCTCTGAAGAGGAATATGTCCATGTAATCAGTAAACCAATCCCTTGCACGCACGCATTTTGCCGCAGCACTCCCGTGTGCCACCTCCCTTGCCTTGCTTGTCCTCTCCATCGCCTCAGTCCATGGCATGAATGCCCTCTCATCAGAGGCCTACGCACATGAAGGTAGAATGGTAGAATGCGACCATTGTGCAGTTTTGTATGGGTTTTGTATGGCACACCAAAAATTTCAAAAAGTGCACCAGTGAAACTGTGCATTATATGGCACACCAAACATTTCAAAGAGTGCAGCAGTGAAACTGTGATTACGTGGGAGATGTGTGCCAGAGTTACTGGAAATTAAGTAAAAATGAAATGGAACGAGAGTGCAGCTGTGAAACTGTGATTACGTGGGAGATGTGTGCCAGAGTTACTGGAAATTAAGTAAAAATGAAATGGAACGAGAAAATTAATATTAATTTGGGGGGCTTTTTTCAAATACTACCACTTTGCAATATTTTATATTCAGTGCTTAGATATTTTATATTTAGCTTATTTGTTTTTTGAACAAACTATTAATGAAAAACTATGGAAAAGTGGATTTCCTGGTTGGAGACCCTAGGGTCAAAGATGGATCAAACATTGTATTCCTACCAAGGCACATCACTTTTTCTGATTGAATAAAGTTCAAAGGAAAAACAAGGGAGTGTGGAAGCAGTGAACTGTTATTGCTTCAAACATTGACATTCTTGTTGAAAGTAGGTAATATTGCATTTTTAATCTGCAATAAACAATACTTGAAGAAGTATTCTTCATTGCATTTTTTATTCTTAAAAAAGATTCACCTTGCATGTGCTCATCATCACATTCATTTATGCTTGAAAAAGATCTCCCTTGCATGTGCTTTGTTTATTGGTTTTGTTCTTATATTTTACACCGTTTATTCCTAAACTTAAACTTTCATCTTTACTTAACTTAAACTTTCATCTTTACTTATAAATTGGATTTGAATTAGATGATAGTGAGCATACAAAGGAGATGAGTAATGAAATACATATTATTAGTTCAATGAATAGCTGCATAAATAAATCAAAGCGTTGGCCTCATGCATGCATTATCTCTCCTATTGAAAGATATGAAGAAATTTATCTCCAACTTAATTATAGAATTTTGGGGCAAAACCATTGGGATCAGTTAGCTGCAGATGTTAACAAAAAATGCAAGTCACATTTCACAAGAAAATAGTGCAAATATAAATGAAATAGACTTAAGCAAACTTTTAAGAAAGAAAAGATGAGAGAGAACTTAACTGGAGCCCAACCAAATCACTGGTTGTATTATAAAAATATAAATCGTGTTGTTGGAAAATCTTATAAAATTGTTGGTATCATAGAAAAATATGATGGAATGAATTGGAAGGCATGTGACAGTATTCCTTCAAAACTGGATATAGCAGAAAATAATATGAGAGAAGGTTTGAATAATAGTGAGAAATGTGAGCTTAAAGAACAAAGTTCTTCCATTGTCCATGCAAACAAAAATTCCAAAGAGAAAAAAAAAAAACGAAAACTCAAAAATTATGCTAGGATGAAGGGGCAAAAAAATAAAAAACAAAAAAACCAAAGTTGATTCTATTGTTGAAAGTATTGGAGAAAGCATGAGATTGTTTACAAGTACCTTTGAAGAAGTTGAAACAAAGCGAATGGCACAGATGGATAAATTGATTGATATGCAACTTCAAATTGCACAATTGTTTGCTTCAAAGTCAAAAGATTGAAAGGTAATATAAGTTAAATAAAGTTAACATTATTTATAAATGATATATTAATATTATATGTTTAACTTTCTAAATAAGCTTGTTTTTTATTTGCTCTTATGGTTGTTATGTAAAGATATTAACGATTTTTGAAGATACTTTTTTGGCTGAATAAACAGAAAGTGAAGATGCTATCCATTTTGGAGATTATTTTTTGGTTGGATGGAAAAGAAAGTATATAGTACTTGCCAAAAATGCTTATAGGAGAAATAGTCGAAAATCACTTTTAAAGGAAATTTCACCTATATACTGTTAATGAAAACTTATTACAAAATAGGATTATTAAATATGAACTAAAAATGCTGCTATTTGTAAAGCAATGGATAGATGTGAAAAAAAATACTTTGATTTAAATTATTTATGTTTGTCATATTGAGTTATATGTAATCAAGTATTCTTGTAAACGAAGTAGTAATGGCTGACTATTTATATTAATTAAATGTATTCAATCTTTTTGTAAAATCTAATGTTTAAAAACCATGACTACCTGTTTTATTAAGCTTTGATATGTTTTATTCTTTTGTTATGAGACTACTCAGATTTGAGTTTAATTGTTAATTTCTTATTTAATATTTTATGTTTTTAAAGGAAGCATAACTCAAACTCATTTGATTCAAATCAGATACAAGAAAGGCATGAAGTGTAATCATCTTTGCATTTATATTGGTTATAATGTTAAAAATTTGGTAGGTAAACCCAATAGAGCTACTGCCACTATTGGGGTGAACTGTATGATCTACTGTCACATTTTGGCTATTTTATTGCTAATTAAAAATCTAATTTTTGAATGTCTTAAATTTCAAAAAAAAATTGAAAGGAAAAATCATACAAAAATTGTTCACAAATGTCAATTATTGAATTCAATTCAGGAATCTGTGAAACGCATGACATGATTTTGATGTTTTTATGTTAGAGAAAGCTTTTTGAATGGATTGCGAGTGTATCAGCCCTTGCAGATGAATTTCTTCCAATATCTCTTGCAAAATTTTTTTAACTAATTAAAAGTCAACAGAATGCATGTCATGTGACTAAAGAAATATCATTGGAGAAACTACCAATTCTTGAACTTAAGGACTAGAAAAGCCTTCTGCAAGGGGTAGCAAACAGATCGAGAGAAATCACTTTTGTTAGAAATATGTCAGTTTTATGTCATACAGGAGGCACTGTGCAATTAACAGGAAATTCATATCTAACTGAGATGACTGAGGATCTTTTCTGGGATCCAAATGCCATGCCTTCATCATCAATGGATGTTTAAATTACACTATTCATCTTTCTTAAAGAAAACTAGACTAAAAAGCTAATAACCAGAAAGAAAAAATGCTTACTGGAATTTAGTCAAGCCAACACTTTGTATTTGAAAGAAGATTCGTAAAGTCGAACACACTTGTACATTATTGGGAGCTCGGTATTGAAAATTATGCATGCAAGATGTTATCAATGACTACGTAAAAATAAATAAGGTTAAATTTAACATGGCAATAGTGGATAACCATTGTTACAGGAAGAAAATTACAAAACAAGTTCCAAATTCATCTTTTGATTTCTTTAACAAGACCATTACATAACAGTACAGTCCAATATGTATCATTAGAATCAGTGACCACATCATCTAACATGCATGTCTTTGGTGGTTCAACATCAAAATCTGATGAAACAGCCTCATAATTGGAAAACAGAATTGGTGGTTGATACAGTTGATGCAGTAAAATGTTGTTATCTTTAGATTGACTAGGTCCAACTATTTCTAAATCCTTGAAGTAAGGATCTTTTGTTCTTTTTCCATCCAAAGTTTCAAAAAGATCTTCCATGGGATCTCTTGTTGTTTATTTATCTAAAGTTTTAGAATGACATTTCATCTTTTCTACTGTTTAAGTTTATGCTTATGCAGTAGGAGATTGTTGTATCACTGAAGCAACAAAAACAATTGCTAACTTGTTTCTGTTACTCTGTGTCTTCTGACATGTTGCACCAGTAAAAATTTGAGCAGCCTTAAATCTTTCTCTACTCATGGAGGCTGCTTTGGAACTAAATGAAGTTAAAGACAAGACTTTCATTAATAGCTTCTTGAAGAATTAAACTCAAATGTTGACCGTGACAGTTACTCGAGGAAAAATCACAATTGTTACCCTTAGCTCTTTTATTTTCTGTGAACTCTTCCATGGGACATTTTCTAATTTGTGGCACACTTGAAACAAACTCTTGCTTACCACTTGGACATCAGATTGAAGATTATTTTCAAGTGATGTGGATACCGGTAGAGCTACTACAACTACCACTGGTATCATATCAAAATTATGAGAAATTCTAATATCAAAGTCACTGCAAACACATTTATCAAGGTCTTCTGAATCATAATGCACTATAGTAGCTTTAGTATTTCTAGTGGGATCTCTATGTGCTAGCATTTTTGTTGATTGTGAAACATTCACATCTAACTCTTTTAGTTTTTCAAAGTCGAAAAAACTTTGGTTTGAGGGCTTAGCTACCATTTTATTTCTTGGTTGCATATATTCTTTTGTCTTAACATTACTACACTTGAAACAATTATAGGTGATACCATCATTCAAGAAAAGAGTTCATTAAATGTGATGTTGCTTTGATTATTTATGAACCATCAAGGCCAAACTGCCCTTGAAAACCAAACTAAAAAGCTAATAACATGAAATTCATATAAAAGTTTGATGTATGAGAAGTGTTCTATTTAGATATGTATGAAAAATGCTAATTCTATGAAATACCAGCTTAACTTCAATTTTAATTCAAATACAGTTTCTATTCATTATCAATATTACATCATTTTGTTAACTTCCAAAACACATCACTAAACTCAAAAGTCATTTTACTAAAACTAAAATTAATTTGCTTTAAAATTTTTACATAAATGTAACAAAATAATTTGGAAGAATATCGAATAAGTTCAAGATATAATAGATTATGATTTGAGCAACAAAGATACATGATTATCAAAACAATCTTTAGGCTCCACTTTTTTAGATCCCTTGCAATGAGTACTAGTCATTGCAATGACAAAAATAATAGTCAAACAATCTTATATTTGAACAATATATTGAAGTTAATAATAAAAGATAAATCACTCACATTTGTTGGGCAATTAAATCATATTGTTTCTTCCATTCATGAAATATAATATCTCTTATATTTTTTCCCATTTCTCTTTCTATAGTTCAAGATCTTAAAGCTCTAGTTAAATTTGATTTAATTTCTCCAAGGTCTTGCTCTAATTCATAATGAAGTTCAAAATTATGAAGCACACAACATGTCATAATCAACTTGGGAACTTTATATAATTTCATTTTAATAGATTGCAAAGTCCTCCATCTTTCCTTTAACAAAGCAAAAGCATGTTCTATTTTCACTCTTCCTCTTGATAAAAACTTATCAAACTTTTTATGATCTTCTGAATTGATATTTCTATATAATTTCAACACTTCTAAAGAAATAGGATATGCAAAATCAACAATTAAAATAGGATAAATAGTAGTCCCTTCAAAGTTAAAAGTAGGAGAATTTAATACTTTCCTTTGTTGCATACAATTTTTAATTGCATATTCATTCCAATGGCTTGCATCATGCATTCTACTAGGTGCATTTACACATACATTTCAAAAGACTATTTCTACATCACATATTTTTGCAATAAAACACTATATTAGTGATGTCAATTGTAATAGCTTACTAGATTTGGTCTAAATCAGGGGGCATGAGCTAGATTTATATGTGTGCCATCCATTGCTCCACAAATCATTGGTAACAATATAAGTGATTAAAAATCACTTAAAATTTTGTATAGTCATTCACCAGATGGTATAAATATGTACTTGTTTTGCAAATGATGTACAATTATATTAATTATTAACCAAACATATTTCTACACAGTTGATTCCTCCACACAATATAATTCAACCATTGTAGAGTGCTTTTTCTGGTTGTAATGGCTCTCAAACATACTGTAATGTTTCACTGCTACATAAATATGGTTGTATTTCAATTAATAATTTCTGATATAGAGAATATGTCATTATGTAATGCATCTTGAATAACTTGTTCATTCTTGATTCATCTGATTCCCATATTTCATTTTGAACAATATTCCAAAAGATATTTTGTTGTGGAAATCTTCACCCTATTTGACTATGATAAAGTCTGACTTTTACATATAGTAACAAACATGAAGTATACTTGAAACTGTAATTAATATATTGAGGTAACAAAATCACTAGGTAAAAATTCTCTTAATAAATTCATCCATCTCATAAAAAACATTCCATCCATTTTCCTACAAATAAAGTAAACTTGATAAATATACTAAAGGTAATCTTACATCTAAATAATTTTTAAGGCATAAGTATTCAAAAATTTTAGGCCAAAACATATATATTAAAAAAAATTTAGAAATAGAAAATATCCTTTATCCTTACTTTCTTAATTTAAAAAGGTAGCTTTGCAGAAAATATGTTGCGTGCCTTGCAAATGATCACTACTAATGGTAAATGGCTTTGATTTCTATTAAAAACTAACCCATGCTGCTGAGGTATTCTTTCTGTTCTGCGAAACCCAAAAGAAAAAAAAATTCCAAGTTTTCGCACATGTATTTCAATTTTCTGCAAATGAAGTTCTTGCCACGTTTGAAGTTTGTACATCAACAAAAAATTTGCAACATTTTTTCCCATGGGCACTATGACCAGCATTATGTGAAAATAAATACTTTAGATTAGCATCGCATCCCAACACACTACCATATGCGTAGGACAATGATTCACTACAGAGATGCCTTGAGTCTTATTGTGTTATTGTTTAACTTAACTGCCAAGCCAGTGTCATCTTAATTGGCAGTGCCATGAAAATTTCTATTTTGATCTCATACTCTAAGAAACTAAAACCCAAGTTACCTACCCTATGGGAGTGTACAAAAGAGCATATGTGAGAACATATAAAAAATTACTATTTTAATTTACATGTTAAAAATCCTAAGTTATATACACTATGGTACAGTACCAAAGAGTGTTTATATGATAAAAATCCAAGTTTCATATGTTGCCTACTAGGCTTTCTAAAAAGATAGAAATAAAAATAGAACAAAAAGAACAAAATGGTTCGAAAATTAACTAGATACATTGAACCTAGACCTTAAACTGACCATGGCCTCTACATGATAGGAAATAGTACACAAACATGCTAGAATCCTGGGGTACACAAAAGAAGGCTCAAAATGCTTTCTTTGTTGAACTTCTCAAACTTGTAGCACTAAGGAAAGGCCTTGGTGAGGAGCAAGAAACAAAAAAGGAAGAAGAAGTGGAAAAAGAAGCAAAACAAAAGCCCAAATAGCACCATGAAACACAAGCTCCACCTCCACCACCACAAGATTATAGGCCAGCAATAAGCCATTTGTGAAAATTTGATAAAACAATGAGTTGGGAAAGCATAGAGGAATCTAGCCTCTTCAAAGTCATCGACAATGCCATGCAGCCCACCATCTTTGCAAATCTAATAAGGGGGCACATCTCATTGAAATCAAAAAGAGAATCTCAATGGTTTAGACAAATCTCTAGTAATGTTGCATCCTTCCAAGTGATGCTTGAAATGGGAGAAGGTACCATAGTAATGGTAATGCAGCATCAAGATGCAGCAGGTGTAGCAAAAGTAATAATAGATCACATCAATGAATCATTCAATGTGCCTATTGTAGCCCCAATATATTTGATTGGCATCAAAGATGCATAAATGCTTACAAGGACTTCAATGACTCCTGTAGCACATGAGGATGTGTTAGATTGATTACTGTAGACAGGGCAAGTAATAACCACCTTGTTTGACATCCCTAGTGATGTCACTACAGCCTAATCAGACCTCATAGCCACCAAAGGAAAGTTGGTCATGGCTGAAGTCAAGGAAGAACATGTGAAACCATAGGTGCAACGTTTGCAACAAGAACTAGCCACCCTGAGAGCTAAATGATAGGATCCTATCCAATTTATTATGTCTAACTAGCTAGACTAATTCAGAATGGAGCAGCTGATCAAGCTGGTTGAGCAAAACAAAGTTGTGGAGCAAGAAAAGGTGAAGGCGATTTGGAATGCCTCTACTAATAATGCATATTCTTATGCTCATAAAAAGGCATTGACCACCATGTAGGAAGAGGATAAATAGCTCACTATAGAGAACTCCAGGTTGACCACCATTGAAAAAAAAAGAATGTTTTGGAAGAAAGCATCTATCAATTAAGGGAACAACTAATGAAGGTCAACCTGGATATTAGTAGATTGGCTAGAGAAAATAGAACCCTCTCAATGAAAAAAGGTCTGTGCCATTTGACAAAAGTTAGCAATTGAAATAAGTGCATGGCAGAATAAGGCCAAGAAACATGAACAATTGAAAAAGCACTTCTATGACCAAGTAGGCATATACAAAAAAAAAATGAAAAAGAAATCTAGATGGCCAAAGCTTGCATTGGGTCCATGTCAACAAAAAATCCTGAGTAGTAGCCAATTTTGGATAGCTATGCACTAGTCCACTTGGTGAAGGTGAAAAATAAAGGCCTCTAGATTGAAGACTTGAAAGAATACATGGCATTAGCTAACCTCAGATATGCCAACCTTGCCACATTAACAACAAGTCGGCCTAGAATCAAGCTAAAAAAATAGGTAGTAATCACCTATGCCCTATATGAGAAAGAGTTTGCGGATAGAAAAGTCTCTTTGTGGAAACTTCACATAGCAAACTCATTACTTGAGGTGGTTAAAGCTTGCTACCATGGATAAAAGGATGTCACTTCAGACATGGCCAAAAGAACTACAAATTATCATGAATTCAAAGAAAAGGCCTAGGCATTTAAAGAAGAGCAACGACAATTTGTGGCATAGTACGTGAAGGCCAATAAAATGTTTCCACAACTGCCATGCCCTTGGGATGTACTAGCACCAGCACACATTGGTTCAGCAACTTGGATGGTACAGGATCCAAGGATAGAAGAAGAGAAGTTGTAGATGTTCCTCAACCGCTACAAATTTCAAAAGCCTAGTGACAAAGGGAAGCAACCGATGGAGGAGCCCCCACCTCCAGGAACTACTTGAGCTTCCCTAATTTTGTGTTTTATTGTGTCCCAATTTTTGTAAATCACCACTACAACATGTATAAGTCTATTTTTTTTGTTTGTCAAAGTTAGTTAATAATTCCATACCTTTCCAATAATTTTTTGTAAAGAACTTGTTTCTCATTTTGTTTAACTTGAGGACGAGTTTTCATTTAGTTGTGAGGGTATGATGAGTCATCAGTTGGCTAGGATATCTGATAAAAAAGTCAATTTTTGGTTAGCTCCAATATCTTAGCTTTGATATCTTGGCCTCAATATCATGGCCCTGATAACTTGGCTTTAATATTGGGTATGCGATATTGTGTATCTGACATCAAGTCAAATGCTATGTTATCAGATATCTGATATTGAGGGATGTATGCCAGCCTATAAATATAGCGCTTGGGCACATGGTTTGGACATAGGTTTTTCAGTAGAGTAGTCAAACTCTTGTAGTTTTATTCCATAATCTTAGAGAACAGTCAGTGATTGCCTGCAGAGTGGATCTAAGTCAATTGTATGAAGTCTTATTCGAGTGGCAATGTACCTAGACACATTCCATGAACAGTAATAAGATTGAGATTGATTCTCATTCATTACAACACTTTGACTTAGATTATATTTACTTTCCATGCAATTTACTTTTCATATACTTAGTTAATATTTACACTTCCATGCATATTAATTAAGCACATAGGTACGATTGCTTCAAGCATGCATATGACTCTTGGTAATCCCAATAACACTTAACATTTGGTAACCCAACAACATTATACATGTTCAGGGTGTGTGCAAAAAGTGGAATCAGACACTTATGTTAGGGTAGTTAATTATTAATTAGCAATTAGATTAGTTGAATTGATTATAAATTGAGCTTCAACCTATTGTTAATCATAGAAAAATAAAATATAAAATAATAAAAATCATATGCCTCACTCTGGACTAAACCATACATGACAAAGTTACCACTAGTCCAAGTGGAAAGATAGTGAATTGCAATCAAGGCATAGCAATTTAGATGCCACAACTAGTCCCATTCATAGAATTCGATCGAATCATGTGTGAACGCTTGTGATTTGTATCATTAGACATAGGGGTACCTCGCGACTCATCATTGGCACCATTGTCGAGGATGGTGCTAGTTATCTAGATTAGTTATATCATACATAATCACTGTAAAGGCATTAATGATATCCTTTAGAAAATATTAAATCACACACACCATAAGCCAACAACAATGTCTCTTTCACAAGGAAGTGATAATGCACTATATAACGAAAACATTCATGGGAGAACTAATGAGATATATAGTGCGGAAAATTTGAGTGACCAACCTTATGCAAGGGTTTCTTATGTTCATGATCACCTTGACTACACTCAAAGACTACATTCAACTAGTGTAGACAATCCTAGAGGAGATGGAGAAAGTCATAGAACAAGGAGGGCCTCAAGGCCTAGGACCTCCTCTAAACCTAAACAAGATAAATCAAAGGACCAAAAGAAGAACTATAAGAGCCATGGAAATTCTCCTAGTTCCTCATATTCCTCTTCCTTTTCAACATCTAGTTCTAACAAAGATGAATGTAGATATAGAGATAGAGCCACACTACAGGGTCAAGAAAAAAATAGGAATTGAACCCAAGGGAAAAATCAAAGACATCAAAATAAGCATAGACAAGATCATCATAATAAAATGAATAGAAATAGAAATTTTCATCACAACATTTTTAATGAAAATAAACCCTTATTGGCCACTAAGAGCCTAATGCAAATCATGGAGGTAATTAAGATACCTCATAAGCATCGTAGGGATAGTTGCTTAACCAGGCTTGATATAAACAATATCCCTATATTTGTGAGAGGCTACAATTCAAATCCACAACATCATATACAAGCCTTCTATGATGCCTATGTCTCATACAACATTGAAAGTGGGTGGCAAAAGCTTAAGCTCTTTCCTAGGACATTAATCAATAAAGCTGAAGTATGGTATTGATCATTGAAGCCAAACTTAATCCAATGATGGCTCACATTGTTGGAACTTTTCAACGAGAAATACCAAAATTATGCAAGGGTGTCCAACCTAAGGAGATAGATTTAAGGATGGAGACAAGAACAATGTAAACCCTTGGACATGGCCTTAGATAGATAATCGATGCACAAGCCATGGTTTCTTTGAGTAAAAGTAGCTCTTCCACATCATTGATGGGTTTCATAATGAAACAAGGGAGACCCTTAGGATGTATGATCTAGGTCAAGTATACGAGCTACAAACCCATCAAGTCCAAAAGTTAATCAAGCATGTAGCAAAAGAAGAAGGAGAGCTATGCAAATGGGAGAATGTAGAGGAAAAAAATTGGGACCCAACTCTTCAAAAGAAAAGGATCCATATCTATGATGAGGAAAAAGAGGTAGCTCTTGATGAGATGATTTTACAATGAACCTTGCCAATGTAAAATTCTCTCATTGAGCTTGAAGCAAAGTTGGATAAGATGTTAGAATTGATGAGTGAGAAAGTTAAAACTTGCATAGAAATCGTAGAGGAGAAGGCAATGCAAAATGAACCAAGTGATCACAATAAATGAAGGAAGCATAACCAAGAAATAGCTAGGAACACTTTTCAGCAAATAGGAAAAAATAGCTAAAGGAAGTTGGTCTATACACTCAACCACAAATGAAGATAATGGATGTGACATCTGCATATATGACCATCTAAAGGACCATTTCCTAGTCTTGTTACATCTACATGAGTATTGGGTAGGGTCATTAAATCTAAAGTTTGTATACAAGCACATGCCCAAGAGATTTCCTTTTCCACAAGATAATTTTAGACAATCCTACAACCAACCATACTATCCTAGTGGGACTTCTTATCAGCCTCAAAACTACTATAAACCATAGTGGCAAAACCCACATTTGTGGGGGAGGCCATCATCAAACCAGCCCTACCCTCACTACTAGCTGAACCTATATGGATACTATGTTCAACAAGCTATTTTCCCAACTGGTTCTACTTCCTCTACCTCAAATCACTATGACCACTCTCCCAAATATCATCATCCTGCAACATCTTATATGAGATCACCACCTCACATCTCTCACCCTACATCGTATCCTCAATATTCTCATACTCACCTCCATCATATGTCACCTCCAATAATACAAGAAGGTTTAGCATCACAACATCAACAAAAAAATGCCACTTATGCTACAAATATGCATAAACATGCCAATACCGGTAGGTCCCCACCACAAACTCAAAAACATCCGTCCTTTAGGAAAGGTCGCAGGTAGAAGCAAAACACTCATGGACCGATCACATCATCCAAACCAGCACAATGCCTCCCTTTTCACAACCACCATCTCCTAATCATATGCAAAATCCAACATCCATTACCACTCCAACACAAGACATAGATGATAAACCTATCATTGTGGAGAGAGATAAGAATCCATGCATCACCAATAATGATAAAAGATGTAGTTGTGAGTCAAAATCTCAAAATATTAGCACAACCCCTATACCAACCCATCATAAAGTTCAAGAGCAAGTGTGTGAGCAAAAGCTAGTCTACGCAGTAGCCACTAAATCAGAAGACACCTAGTGGCTTGAAAATGAGAATATAAAACTATTTCAAAGATGCATGAAGGTAACTGATTTATTTATTAGTTCTAGAATTTTTTGATTCTTCATATGTTTTTCATTTCTTTATATTTTTATTTTCTTTATATTTTTCTTTTCTTTATATTTTTCTCCTTTCCTGAGTCATTCTCTTTATGTTTTATGAATGCATTTTATGTTTTTGTCAATAATATTGCCAAGTCATGATGCAAAAGTCTACGATATGTGTTGGGTTTTTGTGCTATGCTATCAAGATGATTAGGTAAGTAATTATGTAAAGCAGTGAGACCACCTCACCCATCCCTCTAGTTCTCTAAATAAAAGGTCATTTTCATGAAAACAATTTGGTTCCTCTTTTATGAAACTCAAAATCATCAATGATCATTGTACCTTGAAGAAAGAGGGAATGACCAAGTGGGAATGGCAAAGGGTGTGACCTTAAGGGGACTTGTTGGATTCTCTTCTTGATTTCCTTCATGTGGTTTATGACTCCTCTTGGAACATATTATCACTCCTCCATCAACCAATAAAAAGGAAGCTCTATCTTTGCATAGTGTGCTTTCCATCCAACAAAAAAAAACACAAAACATAAAAAAAAGAAAAAAAA
>MNCI01011232.1:271285-291159 GCA_015680685.1 Gnetum montanum
CAAGTGGCAATGTACCTAGACACATTCCATGAATGACAACAAGATTGAGATTGATTCTTATTCATTGCAACACTTTAACTTAGATTAGATTTACTTTCCATGCAATTTAATTTTCATGTACTTAGTTAATATTTACATTTCTATGCATATTAATTAAGCACATAAGTACAACCGCTTCGAGCATGCTTATGACTCTTGGTAATCCCAACAATGTTTAACATTTGGTAACCCAGTAGCATTATACATGTTCAGGATGTGCACATAAAGTAGGATCAAATACTTATGTTAGGATAGTTGATTATTAATTATAATTAGATTAGTTAAATTGATTATAACTTAAGTTTCAACCTATTGTTAATCGTAGAAAAATAAAATATAAAATAATAAAAACCATATGCCTCACTCTGGACTAAACCATACATGACAAAGTTACCACTAGTCAAAGTGGGAAAACAAGGAATAGCGATCAAGGCATAACAATCTAGATGCCACAACTAGTCCCATCCATGGAATTTGACTGGATCATGCATGAACACTTGTGATTCATATGGTTGGATGTAGGGGTACCTCACTACTTATCATGAATCAAGTGTGAAGATAGAGCATGGGTGATAAATTTGTAGCAGTGTTTTGCATTTTTTGTTCATTTCTCTTGGGTCAATTCTTAAAAAATCAACAAAGAGGACCAATGAAACATTCCAAAGAAAATTCTCATTATAGCCTGTAGCCAAAATTCTTTGTAATTTTGTGGGAAAATAAAGGTAGATACAATTGCCTTATTTTTCCCAAAATCTTGCATTATAGCCTTGTATTATTAGAATTTAAGGTAGTTTTTAATCTAAAATATGAGATGTGTAGCCCATACACTATAAATATCATACATCCTAGCTTGTGGAAGTTGCAAAAATCCATGTATGCAGGGTTGAGTGGGTTAACAGTGCTTCAAAAGCTACAAAATTTGATATGTTAGCCTCATATGCTAAGCAATGTAGTTTTGTATGCTAGACAGCCTACAAAGATAGCATCCAAGATTTGGATTTTAATTCCATACACTAGGCATGGAAGTTTTGTACATTGGACAACATACAAAGGAAACATACAAAGAGAAAAAATTAGATAAAACCATTTCTACACTACATGGAGGTGTTCCAAGTGCAAAAAAAATGTTCCAAAATCTATCAACAATCATGGTAGAATTAATAGCAACAAATCAGGGACCCAAGACTTATTTAAACAATGATCTATTTCATTAGAATGACTTTTGGTAAAACTGCATTTGGTTGAACTTGAGACTTTTAGAGCAATGTAGATACCCAAGAGTTAGCAATCATTTTTTTTTCCCCAATGTAGATAAAAGTTGCAAAGGAAACTAGTGGTGAGCAAAGCTTAAAGGATAGATTGTGTAGCATCCTCAAGGATAGATCTAACTACATAACACATCCTGCTAGCTATATTGAGTTCTTGGACATTAAAATTAAAAAAAAAATTCTAAACTTTGGTTCCATGAATTTTTTATCATTGTTACAAGTTTGTAGTTTCATTTATTTGTCACATTTTGTTTTACATTTCTATGCTCTAGGATCTACGTGTCGACTTCCTTTTCATACACTTTACATTTTTATTATGCACACTAGTAATAGATTTATAAATCCCTAGGTAATCAACAAAACCATCTAGGGTACTTTGAGTCTTCTTTGCAAGGCTCATGGGTTCGACGTTAAAACTATTTTCACTTTCAAATTTTCAGATCTCTAGCACTGAATTTTCAGGCACTACAATTTTTTCATACATGTCTTAGGCTGATGTAACTATTACAAGAATTATCAAGTAACTTTACTACTAAGAAAATCAAGAAAATTTGTTACCAAGTTACCAAACAATTACACTTTATGCTTAAAACCAATCATATTCATTTCACCTTTCTAATGAACATCGTAATATTAAATGACTTAAGAAATGTAAATAACATAGTAAAAGTAAAAAATATGTGAAAGTAAATCTATTCTATGTGATATGTTGTAATGATGAAGAACAATCTCGTTCATTATTGTTATTCTTCAATTATGTCTAGGAAAAATCTACCCAAATAAAGATTTCATACAATTATAACTCACAACTAACTCTAACTTCAAATAAAAAAACTATAAGAATATCACAGTCCTAGCCAAAATTTATTTTAAATGCAATAGTGTGCTCATATTTCTAGGCATAACCATGGCCCATTACATCATATCTACAACATCGTATATTGGGCTACAATATCATAGATAGGATATCATAGTCTTTGACTTCATCATATCCTCACAACTAACTAAAAACTCATCCTTGAGTCTACATAGAAGGACAATAGAGTTCATTACAAACTTAAAAGATTACATGAACTTCAACATCATGACATATATACATTACTAATTTTACTATGCATGCCACATCTATTTTTGAGTGGTGTTACAAAATTATCATTGAGCACATGATTGACACATGATAAAAATAAAACAAAATAAAACTTGATGTAGTTGCTTCATGTTCCTAGTGGTGGTGGCTCCTCCATTGGCACTTTCCCTTTGTCATCTAGCTTTTAGAACTAGTACTTATTTAGTAATGCTCATAGTTTTTCTTTTTTGGTTTTGGGATCATGTATCATCCCAAGTGATGTTATTGCAATATAGTTAGAATTAATAGCCACCAAAGGGAAGTTAGTCATGGTAGAAACCAAGGAAAAGCATGCAAAAAATGAAATTTGTAGATTACAAGAAGAGCTTGCAACATTGAGAGCCGAACAAAGAGATCCAACATAATATGTTTCACCTAGCCAATTGGAGCAATTTAGATCTAAGAATGTAATATTAATCACCTGATTGACCATAATGAGAAGATGAAAAGAGACAAAGAGAAGGAAATATGGGATGCCTTAGTAATAGAAGCACATACATATGCATATGCTAAGGTAGTTACTGCATTACAGAAGAAGAACAAGTAAGTTGTTGTAAAAAATGCTAGGTTGACTAACACTAAATGCCAAAAGAATGCCCTTGAAGAAAGCATTTAGCAACTTTAAGAGCAACTGGTACGAGCCAACCAAGATATGAGTCACCTAGCATGAGAAAACAAATCCCTCCTAATGGAAGAGGTACACATCATTCAACAAAAGTCTATAATTGAAATAAGCTTGTGCCAGAATGAAGTAAAAGGGCATGAAAGACTTAAAGAAAATTTTTGCAATCAAGTTGGCATGTACAAATACATTAATGAGAAAGAAATCCAGATGATTAATGCCCATATTAACTCAATTTCAACACAGAATCTAGGTTGGAA
Source organism: Gnetum montanum (assembly GCA_015680685.1). Classification (NCBI taxonomy): domain Eukaryota; kingdom Viridiplantae; phylum Streptophyta; class Gnetopsida; order Gnetales; family Gnetaceae; genus Gnetum; species Gnetum montanum. Next base: position 274,601 of record MNCI01011232.1, read on the forward strand.
ACTTATCTTGGATAACTTAACTCATGTCCATCAAGCAGAAATCAAAAATAAAGACCTAAAAATCAATGATCTCACAGAATACATGGGGTTAGCTAACCTTCATTATGCTAACTTAGCCATGTTAACAATAGGTAGATCCAAAACTGAGCTTGAACAACAAGTAGCAGCTATCTATGCTTTATACAAGAAAGAATTTGCCAATTGGAAAAATGCTTTATAGAAACAACATGTGACAAGTTCTGAATTAGAAGTTGTAAAGGCTAGCTACCAAGGTCAAAAAGATGTTGCAGCTAACCCAGCCAAAAGAATGTTAGATTATCAAGAGTTGCACAAAGTGGTTAAGGCATTCAAAGAGGAATGGAGGCAATTTGTGGCATTATACGTAAAAGCAAATCAGATGTTCCTAAAGCTACCATGCCCATGGGACGTACCGACTTCATTAAACATTGGCCAATCAACATGGATGGTACATGATCCTAGAATAAAGAAATAAAAACTTCAAGCATTACTCAACAGATATCATTTCAATAAGCTTGATGACAAGGGAAAGTAGTCGATGGAGGAGCCACCACCGCTGGGCACTTAGGCTACATTGAGCTTCTTTAGTTTTATCTTGTTTTGTTGTTTTGTTATAAACTTGTGTTAATTTTGTAAAAAATCCACTGTAGCAATCAATGTCTTATATATAGTCAATTAGTCCTAAATAGTCAAATCTACCTCCTAATTTTGTAAGAAACACTATCCTCATTTTGTTTTAACTTAAGGACAAGTGATGAAGCATTATTTAGTTGAGATATCACAAATGTTATGTCATAGATGCTACATCTCATCTACATTGTAGCATCCCTGATGGTGCAGCTCAATTGGCTACTACATCACATTTGTAATGTCATCGATGGGATATCTCAGCTATGTCAATGGGTATGCGTCAATGTAGCCCTGTTGATGCAATCACATTAATGCAATCCCATCAATGCATGTGTTGACGCATACATGTCTACGTAGTGTCTATTTTCACCTATAAATACCCATGCATCCGCCATGTATTTAGCATTTCTTTATCAATAAAGTAGCCAAACCCTTACAATTTTATTCCTTAGTCTTAGAGAATAGTTAGTGAGAGCCTACAGTGTGGATCTGAGTCAATTGTATAATGTCTTATTCAAATGGTAGACACATTCCATGAACAACAATAAGATCAAGATTGATTCTTATTCATTGAAGCACTTTGACTTAGATTAAATTTACTTAGTTAATATTCCATGTAATTTATATTCCATGTACTTAGTTAATATTTACATTTTCATGCATATTGATTGTTAATTAGATTAAATAACTAACTTCTCTATTATCATTAGGATTAGCATAAGGCCAAAACAACATCAATCATCATATGCCTCATTTTGGACTAAACCATACCACTAGTCCAAGTGGAAAGATAGCATCCTACAATCAATGCTTAACAACCTAGATGCCACACTAGTCCTATCCATGGAATTCGACCAGATCATGCATGAACACTTATGATTCATATGGTTAGGCAAAGGGGGTACCTGCTGCTCATCATTGGCACCGTTGCCAGGGATTGTGCTAGTTATCTAGATTAGTTATATTATAAATGGTCATTGTAAAAGTATTAACAATTTATCTTTTAGAAAATATTAATATTTTATTTTAGGTCACACATGTAAAAGACATGTCTTCTTCACATAGGATCAATAATGCATCATATGATGAAAATACTCATAGGAAAAATGATATGTTCTGTACTAAAGAGAATTGAAGTGAAAAACCTCAAGCAGGCGTTTCATATGCTCATTTTTACCTGTGCTACATGCAAGGACTACATTCAACTAGTGTAGATAATTCTAGAGGAGATAGAATAAGTCCTAGATCAAGGAGGGTCTCAAGGCCTAGAACCTCCTCTAAACCTAGAACAAATAGATCAAGGGACCATTGAGGGGAGATATAGAAGCCATGACAATTATCCTAGTTCCTCATCTTTCTCTTCCTCTTCAACATCTAGTTATGATGAAGATGAATGTAGGTATACAGATAGAGTTCCACTATGAGGTCTAGATGAAAATAGAAATTGAACCTAAGGGAAAAATCAAAGACATCAAAGTAAGCATGGACAAAATCATCACTACCAAACAAATAGAAATAAATATTCTCACCATAACATGTTTGATACTGATGAACCCTTGTTGGCTACTAGGGACCTAACTTAGATTAGGGAGGCAATTCAAATACCCCAAAGGTATTAAAGAAACAACCACATCAAATGGCTTGGTATGGACAACATTCATAAATTTAGAGGAGGCTATAATTCTAATTCACAACATTACTTACAAGCCTTCCCTGATTCCTGCACCTTGCAAAATATCAAACATAAGTGACAAAAGCTTAAACTCTTTCCTAGGATACTAGTAGATGAAGCTAAAAATTGGTATAGATCATTGGAACCAGATTCAATCCATCGGTGATTCACAATGCTAGAACTCTTCAATGAAAAATACCAAACCTATGTGAGAGTGTCCAACCGAAGAAAACATATCCAAGGGTGAAAGCAAGAAAATCATGAATCCTTGGATGTGGTCTTGGATAGATACTATTCGCTACTACATAGATGTCTTGGCCATGATTTCTCTTAAAAAGAGAAAATTTTCCACCTCATAGATGGGATTCATAATCAAATGAAGGAGACCCTTAGGATTTATGTTTGAGGTCAATTATCTAAACTAAAAGCCCATCAGATACAAAGGTTAATTGAACAAGTGGCAAAAGAAGAAGGAGAGCTATGTAAATGAGAGAATATAGAAGAATATAATTGGAACCAAAATTTTCAAAAGAAGAGTATCCATATCTATCATGAGGAAAAAGAGATAGCTCTCTATGAGGTGATTTTAGAACAAACCTTACTAATACAAAATTCTATCGATAAGCTTGAAGCAAAGCTAGAGAAGATGTGGGAGTTGATGAATGAAAAATTTACAACCTACATGAAAATCATAGAGGAGATGGTAATACAACAAGAATCAAGTGATCAAAACAAGAAGAGGAAAAAGAACAAAGAAATAGGTAGGAACACTTTCGACAAAAAGGAAAAATGGATGTAGGAGAAGAGGCTATAGAATAAACCATAGAAGAGGATGATGGATGTGACATCTACCTATATGACCATCCAAAGGGCTATTGCCCAGTCATGTTACATCTATATAAGTATTGGGCTTTTGCTTTAAATCCAAAGTTCATAAAAAAGTAAATGCCTAGGAAATTACCTTTCTCACAAGGTGATTATAGATAGTCCTACAACCAACTGTACTATCCTATTGAGTCTTCTTACTAGCCTCAACACTATCTTCAACTGTAGTGGCAAAACCCACAGCCATGGGGGAGGCCATCATCAAACCAGCACTACCCTTACTACTAGCCAAACTTGTATGGATATTACATTCAACAACTTATTTCCCCAACTAGTTCTACTTCCTCTACCTCAAATGACTACTACCACTCTCTCAAATATCATCAACCTACAACATCTTCTAAAGGATCACCACCTCGCACCTTTCATCCTCCATCATATCCTCAATATTCTCATACTTCTCTCCATCACATTTAACTACCAACATAGGAAAATTTGGCACCACAGCATCAACAAAAAAATGCCACTTGTGCTGTGAACATACATTGAAATGATAATGCTAGTAGATCTTAATCACAACCTCAGAAACATCCTTTCTTTAGGATAGTTTCCATGCACAAGCACAAAACTCGTAGACCTACTAATACATCAAAACTAGCATTGGGTAAATCTAGTGCAACATCCTTCCTCACCAAAACAACATCTCTTGATCATATGCAAAATCCAGCAACCATCACCACTCCAACCCAAGACATAAAAGATGAACCTATAATTGTGGAGAGACAGAAAACTCCATGCATTACTAATAATAGTAAAAGATGTAGTTGTGGGCTTATAATTCATAGTTTTAATAAAATTCCTATACCAACCCACAACAAATCTAAGAAACAAGTGTATGAGCAAAACCAAGTATACATAGTAGCCACTAAACAAGAAGACACCCAATGGCTTGGAAATGAGAGTACAAAATCATTTAAAAGATGCATGGAACCAACCAACCCACCTATTAGCTCTTGTCCCATCTTTAAGCTTAGTGATGGAGAAGATGCCTCATCCTAAATCAAGAACTAATAAGTGTTCTTCACTTTTTTGTTCTACAATTTTTTATCATCTCCATATTTCTTTCAACATTTTCTGTAACACCCCACCCTAGCGAGGGCAAGGTGATGCCTAGGATCAAGTAATCGTAGAATGAAAGCATGATAACTAAAACCAATAATGTGTAGAATACATGACATCTAGGAAGGTCAAATAGTACAGAGATTTCCTACCACACCAAAAACTAAACATAACTCACTTTATCAAAACGCATGTTGCTACATAAATCAACCTATGCATTGCTCTGCTAAAATATAAAAACACATAAAATTCATCATTGTATATAAAAGAGTACAAAGAGTTTCATACAAGGATATCTATTCCACACTACTGTACATGAAAATATATAGTAACCAAGCACTAAAGAATTTTTCCTCCTCTACTCTCTCTCTCTCTCTCTCTTTCTCTCTCTCTCTCTCTCTCTCTCTCTCTCTCTCTCTCTCTCTCTTCATTCTCATATAGGCTCTTGCACCTTTAACCTATAATTAAATCAAGTTAATACACAACTAAGTGGGAGGCCTTTACACTTCCCCTACTAGATGGTCAACAATTGTTGCACTAGAGGAGAGGAGTAGGGTACAAGACAACCTACAACCACTATTAGTCTTATGCATGCTCAAAACAACACACACCATATCACCCATAAAGCTAACATACTATCATACAAGCATGGACAAAGCCATGATCTGACATCATCTATCATGTCCATGTCATCATACCCATGATATACCATAAATAATTCATGATCCACACAATCATACTCTAACACCTATTCTCAACGATATGACTCACAAACCAATACTATCACATACATTGCCCACATGGTTGCTAGCATATCCATGCTCAGTGTAGCATGTGAAACGTTGCCATGAGTACTCATAACAACCATTGCCTATAGGTTTTTTATTTATCCAATCAGTGCTAGGGTCTGTCAACGTGTGACCCATAACCACTAGCCTTCTAGAGGACTAGCAATAGGGACAAAAACACCTATGCCATGGACCAACCATAGGGACACATACACCTATGTTCTTCCACTCTCAAGATGAGGCCTGAGATAAGAGCCTCACTGATGCATCACAATGGGGTTCAATCCATACTACCTCCAAGGTGCCTCATCACCAACCAATCCACACCCTCATGCTAGCACCACCTGCCAACGACCATCACAAGAATCATTGTGAAAACATATACATAGTCTAGCTAGCTTAAGCCAACACAGGTCATAAGCACAACACATCCAAATAAACATAACCACACATATCCACACCTAATAGTTATAGTCATTTCATGAAAACAATACCACTATGCAACATAACAACATGAAGACCTTGATATGACAAAATAATACCATATTCCTCAAAAAACACATTCTTCCATACAAATAACCACTAGAATAACCTTCAAAATGATATATGCCCAAAGAGAGAACTAATCCCATGATTATAAAGTGCTTCCCAAAACGAGCCCAACAACTTTAATTTTACCTAAATTGTACTCCTAGAAGCAAAGTTATGCATGTTCAAAGTTTGATTAATAAACTAATATTTAAATAATATTTAATTACCATGTCCAAGGATTGGAACTTCCAAAACACTCGCATCCCAATAGGCCCTAAAAATAGAATATTCCTATCATATCCATGTCATCAACAACACATATCATATTCCATAAGTTCACATCATGCCATACATCTCATACATATTAATAAACAATTTGTAACCAAAATCATACAATTTTGGGAAATATGCAAAATAACATGCCTAAGCTCAAACTTTGAGCCATCTGCCCCCACATGTCCCCATTACATGATCATATACACTAATCTAGCACAAACATATAGGGAAAAGGTATAAACAATCTACAAATTAAAATTGTTAAGGAAGAAAGGCCAAAATAAGTAGAAAATCCTCAAAAATCTAGTAGGACTCCATTTTGCTCCCAACAAGTTCTACAGCTACGTAGATATGACCACAACAATCCCAAATCCAAGTTCAAAGTAAGTAAAAACTATCCAAAAAGCTTAGAATTCAAAAAAATGTGGACAAAAAGAAGAGAGCAGAAAGAAAAATGGACAAAAACAAGCTCCTATGCGTTTTTGTAATGCAATAGAAAAATAGCAAAACCCAAACCCAATTTTTGTAGCAAGCGATGGTGAGGTGATGAGAAAAAAAATAAACATAAAAACAAACCTATGTGTTTAAGCATATGTAAAAAAAATTATATACATGCACCCTTTGTTTTGTTTTACTTGGCACACGTCACATGCAAACAAAATGTTACTTTACTTTTGTTTTTTTGTTTTTTAATGACACATTTTCATAAGTTATTTTTTTTTCTTCCTCTGAAACTAATAACGTGAACTTCAATCATGTGTAACAAACACACTGAGACTCGAAATCAAAATCCGTTTGAACCTACGAGATCCTTATCAGATGCACCACACATTCACATGCCAAAACCACACTTGAACATCATGCAACATAGTATTATGGTGCAAATGTCTCAATATCAAAATCACACATAAAGCATAAAGACATACTAAGATAGATGCTCTTGTATCCTAATCTGACACCCCCGCTAGCAATATCACCTATCTAACACATCACATAGGGCTAGTGTACATAATCATGTTAGCTAAGCATGTAAAGACCTCATAACATATAAAATATAGTCACTTGTCCTTGAAAACCCACCGTGACTCCACATGTAATGTCTAAATCATAAGCATATGACCCTACCTACTATCTCTCGATGGGATGTAACACTCTCCCCTCCTTGATAATCTTCCTCCTAGAAGATCTCAAGATGAGCTACGCACATCTTAATCTTCACCTCCCAAGTAGCCTCTGAAGCACCATGTCTACTTCATAGAATCTTGACCATATGTATAACTTTACTATGTAGTAATCACAACATATGTTCAATAATCTCAACTAGCTACTCAACATAACTAACATCAAACTGTAGTTGTATCCCTAAATGGTTAAGAACATGATGTTCATTAGGCACATAACATTATAGCATAGATACATGAAATACATCATGGAAATGTGCCAAATGAGGAGGTAATGTTATCTGATGGGCCACTTTCACAATCCGCTATAACACCTAAAAGGAACCAATGTATCTAGGAGCCAATTTCCCATTTTGACCAAGCAAGTAAAGCCTTTCAAAGGAGAAACATGAAGAAATACATGATCTTTGACTACAAACTCTAGTGGCCTTTGACATTGATTGGCATACGCTACCTGCCTATCTTGTGTAGCTCTCAATCTATCTCAAATCTCCTGAATTTACTCTGTAGTCTACCTCACCAAATTTGTGCTCACCTACTAACAATCTTCTATGGTAGCCTAACATAAAGGTGGTCTACATGGCCTACCATATAAAATCTCATATGGTACTACTTGCAAACTCTCCTGATAACTATTACTATATGCAAATTTAGCTAATGGTAGCATCTGATCTCAACCTTCTCTATATTGCAAAGCACAGGCTCTCAACATGTCTTCTAAAATCTGGTTCATCCACTCAATTTAACCATTAGTTTGTGGATGATACACCAAAATAATATTTAACTTGGTACCCAACTCATTCTAAAATGATTGCCAAAAATATGACATGAATCAAGCATCTCTATTACTAATAATCCACCGTGGCACACCATGCAACCACACTATCTCTACAAGAAAGAGATGTGCATTTTCTACTACACTTACTAATGATCGGCTGGCAAGGAAATGGGTAGACTTTGTTAACAAATTAACAACTACTAATATAGCATCATGGCCACTACGAGCTCGTGCAAGACCAACAATGAAATCCATACCAATGACATCCCATTTCCACTCAGGAATATCATTGGAATGCAAATATCCCCTAGGTCTTTGATGCTCTGTCTTCACTCGCTAGAAAAGTGAACATCAAGCTACATACTCTCCTACATTCATCTTCATACTAGGCCACCAATACATCCATCATAAACTCTGGTACATTTTTTGACTACGTGGATGCATTTGGTATCTGCTCATGTGGGCCTTATCCATCAATTGAATTCAGAGAGCTTCTAGAACACATGCTCAACCATCCATCTGTAATACTCCATGACTATCCATAGAGAGTGGCCCATTAGAGGTAATTTATTGCCTCATTTCCTAACACCAGGGATCATGTCATCGTTACTCTCATATCTGCTCTTGCAAATTTGATTGCATTGTCAAGTGATTAAGCTTACTCGCCACCCTCTTGAATGTGTTCGCTACTTTGTTAGTCTTGCCCGAACTATATTTGATAGTGAAATCAAAATTAGCAAGCAGATCCATCCATCTACATTGTCACAAGCTTAATTGTGGCTAAATCATAAGATATTGGAGGCTCTTATGGTTAGTCCAAATAGTCACCTACTCCCCATATAGATAATGCCATCAAATCTTCAAGGAGAAGATCATAGCACCCAACTCTAGATCATGCATGGGATATCTAGTTTCGTGTGGCCTTAATTGACAAGATGCATAAGCCACAACCTATCCATCCTTCATCAACACACAACCAAATCCATCCCCTGAAGCATCAATACTAACATCATATGGATGTCCTAGTGTAGGAGATATTAGCATTGGAGTAGTCACCAATCTATGCTTCAACTCCTCAAATGCAGCTTGAGAAGATGGGTCCCAAGTAAAGTTAGCCTCTTTTCTTAACAATGTGGTCAAAGGAGATGCTATGTGAGAGAAATGTTCCACAAACCTATAGTAATATCCTACTAACCCCAAGAAGCTTCGTACCTCCCCAATTGATTTTGGCTAGGCCAACCATGAACGACTACAATCTTTGTAGGATCCACAAAGATACCAGCTCCCGACACCACATGTCCTAAGAACTGAATCTCTAATTGCCAAAATGAACACTTGGATGGTTGAGCATACAGTTGGTACTTCCTCAAAGTCTGTAAAACTATCTGCAAGTGCTCTACATGCAATTTCTTATTAGGATAATATACTAAGATATCATTGATGAACACAATCACAAATAGATCTAGGAATGGATGCATCACACTATTCATGAGATGCATGAAAACTAATAGTGCATTTGTCAACCCAAAGGGTAGCACCAAAAACTCATAATGGTCATACTGTGTTCTGAATGCTATCTTTGACACATCGTCCTCACAAACTCACACTTGATGATACCCAAACTTGAGATCAATCTTTGAGAATACATGAGCTCCCCAAAGTTGATCCAACAAGTCATCAATGCATGGTAGAGGATATTTATTTTTCACAACTACCTGGTTTAACTACCTATAATCTATGCATAACTAAAAATCCCCATCCTTCTTTTTAACAAATAGCACTAATGCACCCCATGGTGATACACTGGGTTGAATAAGGCCTTTATCCAACAATTCTTGTAGCTGAATATTTAACTCTGCTAGCTCTATGTGAGACATCCTATGTGGAGCCTTTGAAATAGGCTCTATACTAGGTTTAAGTTCGATCTCAAACTCAATCTCTCACCTAGGTAGAAAACCTCGTAATTCAAACTGGAATACATTAGGGAATTCATGAACCATAGAAATCTAATCTATCTCCACCATATCTATTTTATAAGCATTCATGTCCTTTCTAAAGAATCCTACAATATACCAGAGAGGAAACTAAATCCAAGTGCACAATCCTTAAATGAGTTTGTACCTCAATTAGAGCACCATCAACTGATTGTAGTCATAGGAGATTTTGTCGATAGTCTAAGCTAGCATTGAATTGTGACAAATAATCCATCCCCAAAATTACATCATATACCCCAAAATCCATAACATGTAAATCACTAACCCATTGCACACCTTCCAATTCTACTAGCACATTCCTACACACTTGACTAACTCAAGTTTCATGACCACCAACAAAAGATACTATTAACCCAGGAGAAAGAGAATGACATACAATAGGTACATAATGTTCAACCATAAGATCTATGAAAGAATGGTTAGCACCTGGATCAAATAATATCAACATAACAAAGTCCAAAATTATACCTCCTATCTCCATCACTATGTTTAGCTACACATTCAAAGGCTATTCTATTAAGACATACACTTGTCCTTGAGTCCTTTGATCCCATCCTCCGAGCTAAGTGACTAGTGCTCCACATCCAACCTAAACTGGAGGTCACTATCCTTGGCCTTTGCTTCCTCCACTACTACTTGTCTACTATGGGCACTTCTAAGCTCAATGCCCTGGCTGCCCACATGCAAAAAAATACTAGCAATCCCTCTATAAATGACCAGGCTACCCACATCTATAACAAAAAATAGCTCCATAACCAGCTCCAACAATAGGATCACAAGTGGGTGTTAGACACTCTCCTCCATGGCCATGAGTTTGCTTTGGGGGACCAGGCCTCTCTCCAAATGTTGGTCCTCTCTTTTGCCATTGTTGCCTCTCTACGCATTGTATCCTCCTGCTAACTCCTCTCTAAATCCATGGCTACTACTCTAGCTTCATCATAGGAAGTCAATCTGAGAGGTAATAGCTGATCCTTCAAAGATTGTCTCAAACCTCGAACCAACCCATTCACCCATGCTCGAGCCTCTATCTACATTTGGGGTACATAACTACTTAGCTCAGAGAAATGAGCATCATACTCTACCATAGACCAACTACCCTAATAAAAATGGTAGAACTCATCCTCCTTGGCCTATGTATATTGGGTAGAAACATAACACCATTTGAAAGATGCTATAAAATCATCCCATACCACCTCTTGACCAATCCATTCCTTGGCCTACTCTTTAGTTGTCCATGAATGCTAGGAAATACTAATCAATTGATAAACTGCTAAGTGAGTCTATTGAACCAATGAACAACCCATCAAATCAAAATACTTTTGCAATTCCTCCAACCATTCTATAGCCACAGTGGAATCCTTAGTGCCATCAAATTTTGGAGGTTCCAATTTCTAAAACTACTTTACTAGTTTCCTATTGATAAGCTACCTATTTGATTCTTCTGACCCTCCACTACCACTACCACTTTCTGCTTCCTTGATCATAGGAACAGGTGCATCACTAGCTGCAACATGTTGCTATAGGATATGTAACAATTGTTGTATAAGCTCTGGTTGCCTATTTACAGGACCACTACTAGATGTTTGAGGAGGCTGCTCCTATCCATCATTAGTTCCTTCTGGTCTATGGGCCCCACCAGCATCATGACCATGTCTACTATAAATCTTGATAACCTAAAATCACACATGGGTGAGTACCCCAACCATCATACAACATCAAAGTAAACTAGCTCTAATACCACAATGTAACACTCTATCCTAGCGACGGTAGGGTGATGCCTAGGATCAAGTAATCATAGAACAAAAGCATGATAACTAAAACCAATAATGTGTGAAATACATGATATCCAGGAAGGTCAAATGGTATAGAAATTTCCTACCACACCAAAAACTAAACATAGCTATCACTTTATCAAAATGCATGTCACTACATAAGTCAAACTATGCACTACTTTGCTAAAATACAAAAACACATAAACTTCATCATCGTATATAGAACAGTACAAAGAGTTTCATACAAGAATATCTAGTCCACACTACTATACATGAAAATATATAGTAAACAAGCACTGAAGGATTTTCCCTTCTCTACTCTCTGTCTCTCCATGCTCATCTAGGCTCCTACACCTTTCACCTATAATTAAATCAAGTCAGTACAAAACTAAGTGGGAGGCCTTTACACTTCCACTACTGATGAGTGGCAAGGTACCCCTACACTCAACCATACAAACACGAGCGTAGCACACGTGATCTGGCCGAACTCTGCAGACTAAGTGCCTACACACCTCATGGAACACTTAAGGTTAATTATTCGTTGTCTTCCCAGACTTACTTGTATTTTTCACGGTGTATGGTTAAGTAAGTCTGAGGTATATGATTTTTATAGCTTTTTCGGTTTTATCTCCTATGCTGAAAGGTGAAGGGTTGAAGAGATTAATTACTAACTCCAACTAACTAACTAAGTCTGACTTAACCTAGCGTCAGCATCCATTTCCACTTACCGTTCACACCCTGAACCAATGCAACCATGGTTAACAAATGCTAGTCGTTGCTGGGATCACCACGCGTAACACGTGCTCGAAGCGGTCGTATTAAGGCACTTAACTAGGAGAAAAGGGTTGAGAGAGATTTAATTCCTAATAAATCATGTAAATGAAAATAGTAAATAACAATAAATAAAAGTCCTATTTAGCCTACTCTATGCACTACAAGGTTTATCTAAGAAGTTCATCTTTATTTCAGTACACAAACATGTGTTCAGGTACAATATTTGCTCGAATAAAGATCCATTCACTTTGGAGTTCCTACTGTGGGCACATGGCAAATATTCTATCTCTGGAGAGGTAAAACTACCAAAGTTTCCCTAAGGGTCTAGATCTAGATGAGAAACAAGGGAGAGCCACCTCTTATTTATAGACTTGGCGGTGGACCGCGATATCGCAGCCGCCGCGATATCACATCCCATCATACCCCCATCACTAAATAAAAACTCGTCCTCGGTTCCTTACAAAATATTGGGAAGGTATGGGATTATTAACTGAATGAAACTAATGGGATGACATGTGAATGGATCATCATTACAAGCCATAAAAAAATTGGTGTTCATGACAACAAGAGTGAGCACCTTATTACATTGACATCAAGCCTTATTTGGCAGCTTGAGAAAGGGAGAGAGAAAGAAGTTTTGTTGCTGCCAATGCCAAGATTGTGCCTTTCGTTGTCCATCCATAAGTGCTTCATCGATCTTGCTCCTTGCATAGCTACGTCCAACACTACTCCATTCCAAGTGTTCTCGCCAAATCCAATCCATTGTTGCATGATTGCCATCTACACACACAACACAATCTTATATTAGCAAGGGTAAATGAATTTCAATGCAGTTGATACCTTGATTTGGTGAAAGTCTATTGGCTGAGTTGTGGTATGGCTGATTGCGGGTCTAGAGATATAATAATGATGACTACCAAAGGTGTAGGGGTTAGGAGAAAATTGAAAAAATTGGGCCCCGTATCCGCATGACTAATCGCGAACCTCCGGTAGCGATAGAATGGAGAAAGAAAAAGAACAAGAAAGATGGAGAAAAAGAGACAACTATAACATCGATGAAATGGATGTCAAGATGGAAATGAAAAAAATAAAATGGATTGAAAAAATTTTAGGGAAAAGAATTTAACTGGTGCACCAAATAGGAATGTTAGTGGGTCCTCCCCAAAGTAGGCTCATGCCCTTAATGCCTTGACAAACCCACATTCAAAGAGTCCATAGGCTCTAGGAATGTCATTTGGAACAAGAGTTAAAGTCTTAACCACAAGAATTTACCAAAAAGAAAACAATGCATCAACTAAAATATACACTAATGATACAACTGGCAATGAGGTGAACAATGGAGAGAAGGATGAAGAGAAGATAATGGAATGGAATCCCAAGAACAAGGTGGTGTACAGCCCCTTGTGTGTTTCATGATTAATGTGACTTAGTAGATCCCATTCCAAGTCTAGCCTCAAACAAACCACATCCAATGACTTCACATTAATGCATTCGGCTAAGCCATCCACTTGGAGTAACAAGAATGTCTTCACCCAAGAGCCACCACCATTCTGACGAAACAAGGAGGAGAGAATGGAAAGCGAGAAGGGCCTTAGTTAGAGGGAACATTTTTATTTTAGTTCCATAACCAGTGCTTGTAGCCCAAAGGATTATTTTTTCTAAGGGATGTGCTTTGAATTCTCACTTTGTCTCTTTTTTTTTCCTTTTTTTTGTGTGTTTATGCGTGAGAATCACACCATGCAAAGAATTTGTTATTTTTATTTGCTCAACTTCTAATGATTGAGTAACATCAAAATAGTAAGAAAACTCAAGAAGAAACATCCAAGCACCCAAGAGAACGGCCAACAAAAATGCATCAAGTTCCCTTGAAGTCACACCATTTCAATCCTTGAGTCCTTCCTTAGTTTGAGAAATGCCCAGTCACCGATTCGTTATAGTTCTTATTTAGAAATGGACTATACATTTCCAAGCCGAGAGAGACTCATTTTCTGTCATATCAAAAGAACCATACCTTAGTATCAACATCATAACTTAAAGGTAAAACCCAAACATTAGCAATCAATACGAAAACAGTTCATACCATCATGAAGAACACTTATTGGGTGACAAACTTACAAGGTGGGTAACACACACACAAAATGAAAAAGTGTATAAATGATGTTGTAAAACAAAAATAAGAAAAGTTAAAGAAATTTGTAAAACAAAAACGTGGAAAAAAAAATGTGTAAAACAAAAATTAAAAAGAACTGAGGGCCCCCAAATGATTAGCATAGGTGGCCATCTCCCCGATGACTGAATAGAAAGGGAGAGATCTAAAATAATGAGCATCTATTTGAATTTCTCAGAAGTTTCCAACTTCTCCCAATTGATGTTCTTAGATTAAGGGGTGGAAGTTGGCGACGCTCATACTCCAATGTATCTATGCCTTCATTATTGGCATGAGTTATTCCCCCAGTTCGTTCCATGCATGTTGGTGGGCTGCTTCCTTGATCAGCAGTCAACCACTAGGTGTTCTCTTGTTGTATGGTTACTGCATACGGGCACCTTTGAATGTTATCCTCTAGTGCACACCGGTTACATGCAGGAGATGTTAAATTTTGCATCACCCATGATTCCTACATGTCATCACCCTCTGAGTCACTATATGTGATGCATGGAACTTTCTTCTTCTTGATCTTTCCATAAATATTTATCTTAGATATCTCCAAGGAAAGATTGCAGATCCCTAGGTACGCATCTATTGTACTCAGCCATGGCCTTCCCATTATAATTGGGAAGTCCCCTTCGTTCCTATTGACCTCTATCACCAGGAAATCAGCTGGGTATGACCAACCACACACAGTGGTAACAATGTCCTCCACCAATCCCAAGGGAATGGTGATGGATTGGTCTACCAGCTCTAGTTGAATGTTGCTCTTCTTGAGTTGGGGCAGGTTCTAGGCTTGATACATTTCTCGTCAGATTAAGTTAACTTCGGAACTTAATTCAAGAAGAGCCTTATGTGGCTCATTCCCAGTGACTTGGAGGTAGATTAAGGGACTTCTAGGGTCAAATAGTTTCCTAGGAAGGTGGCCTACCTTGATCTAGTCGGTTACAGTATGTGTTAACATAATCATATGCGTTAAGCTCTGTTGTTGGACTGAAGGGTGCTCTGAAGCCTTATGTGTTGGAGGAGTGGTTGCAGACTCAACCGTTTGTGGTTGTGAGAGCTTGTCTGGGCTTTTGGTTTTGAAGAAATGTCTTCTCTTTTTTCAGTTGTTAGAACTAGCAACGGGTTGAATGTTTACAGCTCTCATAGCATTATGTTGTTGCGGTTGAATGGGGAGTTCCCCTTGCATTGTTGGAGCAAGAGGTATTATGGGAACTATCGGTGGAAGAGGTGCGGATGGATTAGAAGGATGGTATGGGTATGGAGCATCTCTTGGAGGAGAAGGAGTCCTTCTAAAGTACTCCTAAACTTGGTAGTGACGTTGGGGAGTTATGTGACCCATGGAGTCACTTGGAGAAATCGGTTGTTGCACGTAGTATCCATATGGGTCTTGCTGCCGGTAAGGGTATTTTTGTTTCAACGGTGGCATCTCCCATTACTGTGGGTATTTCCACTACTAATGTTGTCTGATGGATTGTGGTGGAGTTCCACTTGGATAGTATGTCAATGGTTGGTGGAACTGTCTTGGGTTACCTTGGGGATAAGGTAACCTCCAGGGTGTCTATCGTCTATTGAGTCTCAGATTGAGTGCATACACCCCAAACTTTTGTAGATGTGAGATGATTGGAAAGCATCCCTTAGGATGGTCGTAGTGGTAGATCTCACATCCATCTTTATTGTCTGTGTCTGAATCCACAACCTCATCAGAGATAGTTATTTTCCCCTTACCCTTGTCACATGCAAGGCTTGAATCTCTCCACTTTGTCTTGTTCTTGTCACTACTTCGTTCCTCCTTGGACTCCTCTATGATTTTCAGGACAAGTTCAAATCTACTATCTAAGGAGTCTTGTATCTGATCTACCTTAGCCACTACCTCCATTGTTATCTTCTAAAGTGACAAGATTTTTCTGTTCACCAACTCTTTGAGTGGTGACTCATCCTCTTCATCACAAAATCTCACTCCCTTCTTTCGAAGAGAAGGATCACGGTTATATTCTTTCGTGCTCTCTCTTTTTCATAGCTCCCCTTCTTCTTTGGCTACTTGCTCCAACA
>MNCI01011234.1:879-13326 GCA_015680685.1 Gnetum montanum
AGAATAAAAATAAGAAGTCTTTGCATGGTGTGGTTCTAATGCATAAAAACACAAAACTCAAAAAAAAAAACCAAGTAAGAATTCAGAGCACACCCCTTAGATGACTAAACTTGAGCTACAAGCACTGATTATGGAACCCAAAAGTGTTCCCTCTAACTAAGGCCCTTCTCACTTCCCATTCTCATCTTTGTTTCATTGGAATGGTGGTGGCTCTTGGAGTGTGCATTCTTGTTGCCCAAGTGGATGGTTTAACCGAATACGTTGATGCGAAGTCACTGGATGTGGTTGGTTTGAGGCTGGAGTTGGAATGAGATTTGCCAAGTTACATTAATCATCAAACACACAAGGGGCTGTACACCACCTTGTTCTTGGGATTCCATTCCATTCTCTTCTCTTCATCCTTCTCTCAACTATTCACCTCATTACCGGTTGTATCATTAGTGTATATATTTTGGTTGATGCATTGTTTTCTTTTTGGTGAATTCTTATGGTTAAGACTTTAACTCTTGTTCCGAATGACATTCCCAGGGCCTATGGACTCTTTGAATGTGGGTTTGTCAGGGCATTAAGGGCATGAGCCTACTTTGGGGAGGACCCACTGACATTCCTATTTGGAGCCTTAGTTAAATTCCTTCCCTTAACATTTTGCAATTAATTTTATTTTGTTCATTTCCATCTTGACATCCATTTTATCGATGTCATAGTTGTCCCTTTTTATCTATCTTTCTTACTCCTTTTCTTTCTCCATTCTCATGCTATCAGAGGTTCACGATTAGTCATGGGGGTACGGGGCTTGATTTTTTTGATTTTCCCTTAGCCCCGAAAATTTTTGATTTTCTTCCTAACCCCTACACCTTCGGTAGTCATCAGTCACATATTCCCAGATCCATATCAGCCATACCACAACCTAGCCAATGAATTTACATCGAAGCAAGGTATCAATTACATGAAGATTCAATTTCCCTTGCTAATATAAGATTGTGTTGTGTGTGTAGATGGCGACCATGCAAACAACGGAGCGGATCTAGAGCAAACACTTGGAGTGGAGCCGTGCTGGAAGCAGTGATGCAAGGAGCAAGATCGATGGCATGCTTACGGATGGACAACGAAAGTGCAATCTTGGCATTGGCAGCAGCAACACTTCTTTCTCTCTCTCTTTCTCAGCTGCCAACAAAGGCTTGATGTCATTGTAATAAGGTGTTCACCCTTGTTGTCATGAACACCAATTTTGTCAAGTCTTGTAATAATGATCCGTTCACATGTCATCCCATTAGTTCCATTCCCCTCAATAATTCCATACCTACCTGATATTATTGTAAGGAACTCAAGGATGAGTTTTCATATAGTCATGGGGGTATGATGAGACGTGATATCACATGCATCGTGATATCGCGTCGTCCCCTGCGATATCGCGTACGCGATATCGCGGTCCACCGCCAAATCTATAAATAAGAGGTAGCACTCCCCTCATTTCTCATCCTATGCTAGAAGTAGCAAAGCTCTTGTAGTTTAGTCACTCCAGAGATAGAATATTTTCCATGTACCCACAGTCCGAGTCCCCAAGTGAATGGTTCTTTATTCGAGTAGCTTTGTACCTTAACGCAAGTTGTGTACGGAAATAAAGATGAGCTTTGTGGATAAACCTTGCAGTGCATGGAATAGGTTTATTATCTGTTATTTCTTACCTATCATTTATTACATGCATTAGCGTAGCATGAGTACGACTTGGTTACGAGCATTGAAGAATGTGTATGGCTAACCAAGGAATCAGCTACTCATCGCGATTAGATTCTCTCACCCTTGTCTTCTAGAATGTGGGATGAGTACGACTTGATTATGAGCATCTACGGATGTGTACGGCTAGTCAAGGAATTGGCTACTCATCACGCTTAGGCTAGTCAGGTGCCTCCGTATGACCACTTCAAGCACGTGCATTACGTGTGGTGATCCCAGTAACGATTAGCATTTGGTAGCCACAGTTGCATAGTTCAGGGTGTGTACGGTAAGTGGGAACGGATGCTGATGCTAGTTAATTTAGACTTAGGTCCTTAGTTAGAGTTAGTTAGTCTCTCAACCCTTCACCCTTTAGCATAGGACATAAAACCATAAAAGATCAAAAAAGCCATATACCTCAGACTTACTTAACCATACACCATGACAACAACAAGTAAGTCTCAAAAGACAATGAATGATTAACCCCAAGTGTTCCATGGGGCGTTTAGGCATTTAGTCTGCAGAGTTCGACCAGATCACGCGTGCTACGCTCGTTTCGTATGGTTGAGTGAAGGGGTATCTCGCCACTCATCAACAAGTAAAAAAAAAAGGTAGTTAAAAAATAAAATGAAAATTAGAAAAGCATAGCAATCACAAATTTAAGGATGGAAATCAAACAAAAGACCTTTCACCTACCAAATCCAACTCTTAACTATCTTTGAGCTAGCCACCTAGTTAAATCTTTTAGAGTACCAAATAAGGGAAAAGTATATAATGATTTTTATTTTTTAAATTTATTTGTTTTAAAAAAATGAGCACACCACATGATGATAGGGCTTGCATGGAGCCTAGCCAGCTATGTAGTGATAACATTATGCTAAGCTAATCACTATGCATCATGGCCAAGTTGCACAAGATTTGGCAACATTCACCATCAATAAAAACAATCCTTACTATGTGCCATAGCAACATGTCTCTCCATGATGTTTGGGCTACAAAAATATGCATCTCCCATGGCACTTAGCACAGCTCATGCATCACAAATCCTTGTTGACATACTATCATCATCTTCTTCTTTTTCACTACCTATTACCATGTGTACCTACCTTGCATTGTACAAATCCATTATGTCTGTGGATACCATGAGCACTATAGGTCCATATCTGCTAGTATCTACCTACACTATAGATCTATCCTAATCAACATCTATTAACACCTTAGGTTCATACTAACTATCATCTACCTACACCATAGATTAGTACTGGTTGATGTTCATTTTCATCCCAAGTTCCTATCAAATAGTGTTTATTATAAGTCTATCAACTTTAAAAATCCATCAATTAATGAAAAAATTTGAATATTAAAATTTAAAACTCAAAATTAGAATGTAAATATTAAATTGTGATAAAATTTGACTAACCTAGTCAAATTGACAAACTAGTAGCAACAGAGATAACAATTACGTAATTAAGGATGCAAGTCCTAGAATAGTACTAGAATGGGTGATCTCTTAAAAAGCTCTTGTGAATCCTTAAAGCATGTGCAATTTTGGAAACTTTAAAAAGCCATACCTTTTAATCTAGAAAGTATTTTTAGCAAATAAATCATCTTTTCTAACAAATTTCAATCTTTTAGATGTAATGGTGAAATTAGATTAGGTATAAAAACCCTAAAAATTAGTATTTCAACCTCTACTAAGGCTATCCCAAATAATTTAAATCTTTAATATGGTGATGAAGTGTTCAATTGATATGTCAATTGGGCAACATTAATAGAGCCTCATTGATGTGGCCACATTGACGTGACCCCATCGATGTATCTGTCCATGCATTAATGTGACCCCATTGACGTAGAGTCTGTCTCTCACTATAAATATGTGTGCATCCATAGCATTTATGGAATCTTTTTGGTAGTTGTAGCAAAGCCCTTGCAGTTTGTTTTTGTGTAAGTTATAATATTTCCCAAGTGACCGTAGCAGGTGTGAGAAAGGTGTACAACCCTTTATTTGAGCGCTAATGTACCTAAGCACATTGGCATGAGTGGCAATAAAGACAAGCTTTTTGAATATTCCTTACAGCATTTGGATTTAATTACTTAAGCATTAAAACACTTTAATATTTTGATGTTTTAAGAATTCCAAAGTCCTTTATTATTATTGCTTTATGTTTATTGTCCTTTTCATATTTTATGAGAACCATAGGCATGACCATCTCAAACATATATCAAACACTTGATTACACAGTGATGCTTAATGTTTGGTAACCTAGTAGTGGTTAGGATATGCTCAGGATGTGCATGGAAGATGGGATCGGTTGCTTATGCTAGGGAGAGTTAAGCAATAGAGTAGAATTATTACAAGGTACACAAATTTCCATTTCCTATATTAAAAGAGGTAGAACTTTAAAGATATAAAAAAATAAAACTGATAAAAATCATTTGCCTCAATCGCACTCAACCATTGGTTTAGAATATCACAAGTGAGATTGGGAAGACAATGACTCTTCTAACTAAGGTTTTGCTAGCTAGAATTCAGTGTAAATAAGTGCTTGTAGTTTGTAGAGTTCGACTAAGTCATGCGTGAATGCCCGTGATTTGTATGGTTGGGCGTAGGGGTACCTCACCGCTCATCATTGGCACTATTACTAGGGACTGTTAGTCTTACATGTGTTATCTAGTGTTAGCAAGATCATCATTCACTTTATTGGAATGGACCCAAGATAGTGAAATATATGCACGCTAGGTGGCTTAAGTAAAAGAATAAGGCACACTGGTTTAGTTATTATCTAACATCAAGAATGTATTCTTCTCACAGGTGAGATAGATCCAACCCACCAGTGCCACAGGAATATCAGGTAGTATACGCACATCCAGATGAGTATATCACTAACTTCACCTTTATCCTGCATCAAGATGAGCATCTGCGATGACAAGACATGGAGGGCAACATCATATTACCTCCTAATCAATTGATTCCTAGAATGCTACTTCAAACTTTTGCCAAACTAGGCATTTAGGACCACAGTGTGGAATACATAATGGAGGGTCATGACTATCGTCCAAGTGAGGCACAACATGCACGAGAATGGCAACAGGTAGAACACCATGAACACATAAAGGAGAAATAGTTTAGTAACCCTGTGTTCTTGTAGGACCTTCATGATGATGAGGAACTTGTTTTTCACGATTCCCATTCGGCTGAACCTCCTCCAATGCATCAGATCATCCAGTCCTTCATTCAAAGTAAACAATCAAGTGATCGAGAGCCCTAGGATGATGAGGGATCATGCAAGAAAGATCATTACAAATGGAAAGATGGATGTAAAGATCAAGGTCATCATCAAAGTAGAGGAGGAGAACGACATCAAGGTAGTGGTAGTTCTCCTCCCTCATCTCCGTCTTCTCGTTCCACCTTGTCTTCACCAAGTTTTGACTTTGATGGAAACCATAGTAGGAAGGATTGGGATGATGGTAATCGAAAAGATCAACGGGATCACAAGGATTGATAGGGATGTCGTGAGGAAAAGCATGACCAATCACGTGAGTCTCACCGTCAAGAAAGGAGAGGCAGCTAAAATTGCCATAGATGTCATGGCCATCAATAAGACTATGACTCGAATGAACCATTGTTGGCTACTCGAAGCATGCTTAACATAGTCGAGGTGGTTCAAATACCTAGTAGGCACTTGAAAGATAGTCGGATCAAGCACCTTGACATGAAAAATATCTCCAAATTTTAAGGGGGATATAATTGTGATCCAAAGACTCACTTACAAGCATTTCATGATGCTTGCATCCTACAGAATATAGACAATGATTGGAAAAAGCTCAAGATATTTCCTTGAAAACTCATCAAGGAAGTAGAAAGCTGGTACTAGTCTTTGGAACTAGAATCAATTAGATGATAGAGTACAATACTGAAAATTTTCAATGATAAATACCAAACCTACTTTAGAGTGGCTAATATGAGATGATAGATTCAAGGGTGGAAATAGGGTGGTTATGAACCCTTGGATGTAGCCATGGGCAGATATTACTCATTGTTACACTGATGCCTTGGTTATGACTATTCTCAGTAGGAATAGCTCCACCATATCATAGATGGGCTTCACTTTGAAACAAGAAAGACCCTGGGCATTTACGCTTAGGGATGACTATCTGAATTAAGGGTCCATCAACTGCAGTGCCTCATTGAGGAGGTGGCCAAAGAGGAAGGGGAATTAAGGAAAAAAGAAAGTGTAGAAGAATATAATCGGGATCCTTCCATCCGAAAGAAGAAAGTTCAATTTTGTGAAGAGGAGGAAGAATCACCGCTAGATGCAGTGGTGAACTGAAAAACCTTGCCCATACAAAAACTTTTCCTCTGAAATTTTGACCAAGGTTAACAAGATGTGGGATTCTTTGGATGAAAGGTTCCAAAGTATCCTAAAGATCATTGAGGGATCTAAAGAGCAAAGTAATGATTGAGATAGGTAGTGGAGAAGAGAAGCTGAACATGCCTATCATAAAGGTAAGGGCAAAGTTGCTGTGGCAGAACGAGCTGTAAACTTTGACATAGAGGAGGATGATGGATGTGACATATGCCAGTGCAAAAATCCTAAGGGGTGTTGCCTAGTGGTGTCGCATTTACAAGAGTCTAGGGTGTATGCATTGAATCCTCATTTGGCAAAAAGGCAAACACCTCAAAGATTGGCTTATCCACAAGGAAATCCTAGGCAGTTCCACCAACAACAAGGATATTATCCAAGTGGAGTACCATCAAAACCTTACAAGTATTACCAGCAATGACAACATCCACAATCATGGGGAATGCCACCTCCAAGGCAGTAGTACCCTTACAGGTAGCTAGATCCTTACGGGTACTATGTTCAGCAACCAGTCTCCCTGTGGGACTCTTCTAGTCATGTACCATTTCAAAATCATTACTATGTCCTAGAATACTTTTGAACATAGTCTTCATCACCTAGGGGGGAGAACCCATATCTATACTAGCCTTCGTCACCTTCTTTTGTCATACCTACTCATCAGCCTCCCACTCAGCTAACTCCTACTCCACCTATGCAGGGAGAGATACCATCACAACCATAGCAACGTAATGCCATGAGGGCTGTCAACTTACAATTGGCTTCTTAGCTGAGTGGACTAGAATCAAAATCATAGAAATGCCCTTTTTTCTAGCTCAATATCCCAAACACACCTTCACATTCACTTGTGGCCAATGCCTCTAAACCTCTAATCACCTCCACCATTCAACCCTTCGAGAAACCTTCAAGCCAAACACCCTTCAAAGTACAAATCTTCATGCTAACACACACTATGATGGACTGGATAAAGGTAGGTCATCTTCCTCAGAAATTGACTAATTTGGGGAGTCCCCTCATATACCTTCAAGTGGCAAGAAACAAGCTATGCAAAGCTCTCTTGCATTTGGGGTTAGGCATCAATTTGATTTCACATGATATGTACAAGACTTGAAACCTATCCTCGATGAAGAAAAGTAACATTCAGCTTGAGTTGGTAGACCAATCCATAACTGTTCGCTTAGAATTGGTAGAAGATATTGTGATCATCATTTGTAGGTGATCCTATCCTACTGACTTCTTGGTCATTTGGATTGATAATTGCAAGGGGAGTTTCCCAATCATAATGGGGAGAGCCTAGCTCAACATGGTGGATGCATGATTGGGACTTCAAGATCTTTCCCTTGAAATTTCAAAAGAAAATCCTTTCAGAAAGATTGAGAAGAAGCATGTCCCATGCATCATGTATAGTGACTTCAGGTGCAACTGTGTGTAGCAACTTTGGTCCACTAAACGGACATCTATTCAAGCATGTAGTTAGTGTGCTGAACAATCATAGATTTAACGATGTCTATATGTAGTAGCCATGAATCAAGAAGGAACCTAGTGGCTGACCACTGACTCTAATAGCAGCACTCTATGCATGGAACCATCTGAGGGCCTTGTATGTGCCTATATGAAAAGCATGGATGAATTGGAAAAGGTCCATAAAAAAGTCTCCACTATTGATGATAGTGATGATTAGGGAAAGCTACAAATCCCTAAAAGCTTTTGATAAGAGCCCCTGGAACAGAAACCATTACTGGCCAATCTGGAGTATGCATTCTTGCAGAATAGCAAGCTGGTAATCATCAATGCTACTCTTGCTCCTGAACAAAGAATAGATTGCTAAAGATGGTGAATAAATGGATGGCTGCTTTTGCATGGTCATATCCTGAATTGACTAGTGTTGACCCTAGGGTATGCCAACATTGGATCTATAGCGACCCATCCATGAAGCCACGACGACAGCCACAAAGATGATTGAACCCCAAGCTGAAGTAGGTCGTCAAGGATGAAATTGAACAATTACTGAAAGCAGGGTTATCTATTCTATTGCAGATAGAAAATGGGTCAGCCCACTCATTATAGTACCAAAGAAAGATAACAAATGGAGAGTTTGTATAGATTTCCGACTATTAAATATGGCAACCTTCAAGGATCACTTTCCACTTCCATTTGTGGATCAAGTGTTGGATACTATTGCAAGGCATTGTTACTATAGCTTTTTGGATGGTTATAGTGGCTATAACCAAATCCAAATCGCACCTAAAGACTAGGCCAAGATAATATTTACAAGTCCCTAGGGGACTTTTGCATATAAAAAGATGCCCTTTGGCCTATGCAATGCACCTGCAACATTCCAACGCCTTGTCCTTAGCATCTTTTAGAAACAAATTGGAAATGGGGTAGAATTTTTCATGGATGACTTATCTACCTATGAAATAATATTTGAATAAGCCTTGGACCACCTTGAGAAAGTTCTAAAAATATGTGTGGAAACAAATTTACGGCTCAACTGGCAAAAGAGTCACTTGATGGTCCAAGAGGGCATTGTTTTGGAGCATCAAATTTCACAAGTAGGGATTGGTGTAGACCCTAAAAAAAGCAAGCTCATTCAAGGAATTACCAATCAACCAAGCATTGTAAAAGATGTCTAGTCATTCCTTGGACACACTAGTTATTATCGACGCTTCATCGAGAATTTCTCAAAGATTGGCAAGCCATTGGTGGAACTAACAAAGAAGGATGCTCCATTTGTCTAGACTAGGGAATGTGAGTCTACATTTCAAACACTAAAACAAAAACTCATAGAGACTCTAATTCTATAGGCACCTGACTGATCCAAACCATTTCACATCATGATGAACATGTCTAATTATGCATTGGGAGTTGTGCTCACATAGTTGGATAACCAATGATGTCCATATTACATCCATTGTGCTAGCCGAAGCATTGTGGGTGCTCAACTTAGTTACACCACCATTGAAAAGTAATTGATGGCGGTGGTGTTCACCTTGGAAAAGTTCTGACACTATGTGCTAGGATACAAGGTGTTTGTACATACTAATCATAGTGCCATCTAGTTCTTTATAAAAAAACCAATGGTAAGTCCCCATATCATACAGTGGTTCATGATCCTTTAGGAATTTGATCTTAATATGGTGGAAAAAAGGGAATTGAGAATGTGGTTGCTAACCACTTATCTTGGTTATAGTGGGACAACACATGGGAGGAGGAGCCACTCTATGACCAATTTCTAGATGAACTCCTCTTCACTGGAGCAATCATCAAGGAAATGCCCACAGGATCAACTTGGTTTAGTGACATCCTTACTTATCTCTTAACATAAGAATTTCCAAAGGAGTAGAATCATTAGAAGAAATAATAGTTTCTTCATAGGGCCAAGCACTTCATGGAAATCAACTGATACCTTTACAAGGTGTGCGTGGATGGCTTGGTTTGATGGTGCGTCCCTAATGAGGATAAACTATGCATCCTTCAAGATGCTCATGAGGGCCCTTGTGGGGGCGACAATGTTAGACGATGCACAACCATTAAAATCCTGCTTGCAGGATATTACTGGCCTACACTCTTCAGAGATGCTCAATGGTTCATCCACTCCTGTGAATGATGTCAGAGAGACAGTGGGATGACAACATGAATGGAGGAACCTCAATAGTGGATTTAGCCACTAGAATCCTTTGATATTTGGGGCATCAAATTCATGGGTTCCATCATACCCCTTTCCAATGGAAAGGTGTATATCATCATCATAGTAGACTACTATACTAAGTGGGCAAAGGTGACAGTCATCATTGATTGTTCCTCAACTACCACCACATGGTTTGTCCAACATCAAATTGTGAATAGGTTTGGGGTGCCACAGGAACTCATTTTTGATAATGGAACTCACTTCATGGGCAATACTTTTCATAAACTCATGCATCACTTGGGGGTCGAACATAAATTTACAACTCCCTATCATCCCCAAGCCAACAGGCAAGTTGAAGTCACAAATAGGGAGATTACAAACATCCTAGCTAGGACCATTAGCAAATATAGGAGAGATTGGAGCATGAAACTTAATGATGGCCTCTGGGCCTATCGCTCAATGTGGAAACTTCCTAAAGGCTACTCTCCTTATGAGTTAGTGTATGGAAAACTAACAAAACTTCCAATTTAGGTAGAACTCCAAACACTATCTACCGCCAGTGACTTAGGACTTGACTTATCACTAACACAGTGAGAACAACTTATCAACTTGAATGTGCTAGATGAGAATTGACTAGTAGCCTTATTATCAAATGAACTACATAAGGCCTATAATAAAAAATGTCATGATCTTAGGATTTGAAAGGTAACATTTTAACATGGAGATAAGGTACTTTACTAGAACCCCACACATGTATCACAACATACTAAGTTTCAAACATTGTGGGAGGGACCTTATATCATCTCCAAAACATTTTTGTTTGGGGTCCTACTTATCCACAAACCTAAGGATCCCATGAAAAAACAGTTAGTCAATATGCAACAATTAAAACCCTTCCAGGAACTCCACTAAACCAGTGTCACTGCCTTTCATCACAAAGTCAACCTCATTCCATTTTCTAAGTCTCCTCCTCGTAGCTCAGTCATGGGGGAGATCATCATCCATGCTAATAACCTTTATTGGCTCCTTAGTTGTTTTTGAAAGTTTTTGCTTTACAACGTCATTCGTATGTTTGACCATTCTTACTTATTTATTTATTTATTTCTATATGTATATATGTACTTATATTTTAGTTGTTTTCTACCTCTCATTAATAAGCTATCTTATTGTCACAGGACGTACTAGTGCGGTTGTTTCTCTTTGTGATGGTGCATATTATGGTCTACCTATTATATCTAGTTCTTGCCTTAGCATTTCTATTCTAGGAAGTCACATTATACTTTCATTTCATTTAATGGCTACTGAGTCCATGTCATCCACCCATCCACCCACTCCATGGTTTTCCTAATTTTGGAAATATGCAATCTCTTTTCCATTAAAAATAACTTTAATTAATCTATGACTTGTGAAGTTTCGGACTTGGGGAGGATCCAACGGTTTGAACAAGGTGTGACTTCAAACGGAATGCAACATTTTTTGTACTTTTCTATTCCCTTGTCTATGAGAGTGTCCTCATGGACTGCTTACCACTCCCATACCAAGAAGTTCATTGCCAATTTATCCTTGCATGGTGTGATCCTCATCATTTGAAAAAAAATGATGAAATGAGGATTCAAAGCACACCGCTTGGACCAAATGCATGTAAAAATGCATGGGGCTTTGCATGGTGTGGTTCCCATAATACAAAAGAAAAAACATGGGAATTCAAAGCACACCCCTTACTGCCTCTAATAGGCTACAAGCACTAGTTATGAAATTTGTTTTGTACCCTCTAACTCAACCCCGTTTTCACTTCCTATCACTCACTCATGTTGGAGTGGTGTTTGTTTGTGGGAGCATTCTTGTGCCTCAAAGAAATGGACTAGTCTTAGAATGTTGATGCAATGCCACTGAGCATGGTTAGTTTTGGGTCTAAACTAAGGATGGCTCCTATCGGGTCACTTAATCACACACTTCACAAGGGATTTCATGTGATCAAACATAGGAATTTGATTTCACTTCCTCTTCTCTCCATCATTTGCTTCCCATTACTCACCTCATTGCTAGTTTTATGTATTGATCATTTGTCATGCCTTGCTTGAGCTCATAATTCTTTGGCTGGTTCTCATGGTGTGAGTATTAACGTGTGGTAACCATTAGTTAACTACATGGCCCACGAACTCCTATGTTGACGATGTGTAAGGGAAATTAAGGCTAATGCTTGCTATGGGAGGACCCACTTGCATATCCTTTGGTCTTGATTGTTAATCTCCCTCCCCTTTGTTATAATTCGTTGATCATTTCCATTCTATCCATTGCATGGCTCTTCACCAGCAAAGTTCCATCTTATGACATTCTGCTACCTTTGACTCTTATTTTGATGACAATATTCCTTCCTCTTTCTATCAGATAGTTCTCTGGTCTATAAGTTCTTACATCACCCCAAATTTGTGTTCCAATCCAAAGATTTGGGTCCTTACTTCATCGGTCAATGTGGGTCAACTAAGCTAAATACATGCATCAACTAGGCCCCATATACACATCCGCCTACGTTTACGCAGCCTTGTTTACATGGCCCCATCGATGCATGTCAAAAATCCTATATATATCCAAGTTGAGCCTTTGAAAATTGTTAATTTGTTCACAAAGCAAGGGAAATTTTTCCATTTTCTTCATTAAGTCTTCTTACCGAGCACATACCATTTCTATCATGTGTCCCAATCCAACCATTCTTTCATCCTTTTGCTACCAGAGGTATGCTCT
>MNCI01011234.1:13356-29385 GCA_015680685.1 Gnetum montanum
GAGGTCTATAATTATTATGATTATTAAAGACTTAATACCTCTTAGGGGACAGACAAGAAAAAAATAAAAACAACAAAACAACTATAAATGACAACTCATTATGTTTTATTATTTTTTCTAACTCCTCAACTACACTCAGAAGTACCTAACGAGATGCACGTGCTAGTGTCATAGCTTGGCCAAAATGAGAAGTTGTATTATTGCCATTTTGAGAAAATTATACATATTTTAATTTATGGTTATGCTGTGACTGTAGATGGCACCTAAATCAAGGCATCCAAGGGGAGAAGGACCATCCCAACCAAGGGACGAGTGACCTAAAATGGGAAGAGGATGGGGCACATGACTTCAAGAGCATGAGGAGGGCTCACATGCAACTAGCCCTCTCCATGAAGAACCTAACGTGGAATCTATTTGTTAGATTCCCAAAGAGGACATCCTTGGCAAACAATCACAAAGGGATGAGACTCCTGTGGTAGTACCACGGCTTGAGGTCACCCTGACCCAAGCTTGTATTGATGCTATCAAGCCAAGGGAGCTACAACGAATGGTCCTTCAGGAGTTAAACTTTGAAATGTTTCTAGAAAATGCACAAGAAGAAGTCAAAACCTAACTACAAAATTCTCCTATGTTGCCAATCATCACCTCCAGTGGTGAATAGTACCTAGGAGAAACTTATCTCTTTTGGATGAATTAGCAATTGGGATCCAGAGTAAGAATCAAGAACATTCATGTATCTTACTTTGTAGAAGTAATCACACAAGCTCTTAGGTTGCATGAGACTGGAGCTGATGTGGTGGTGATTCCAAAATAGGTGAACCCCAAGGTAAAAGGGGAGTGGATCAAACGATGCTATGGGATAGAATGTAAGGCTTTTAGCATACTAACCACCGCAAAGAGGGTCTACTAAAAAATGCATCTTACCACTTAAATCCAATGATAAGACCCAACAAGATCACTGCCTTCTTTGCTCATGCATGTGCTTCTCTAAGTTGAAAGTTCCCCATTAACCTTCCATAGTTACTCTTCCTTGAAATTGAAAAATAATTTGCTGAAAACAAATGTGGAAGGTGAGCTCTACCTTTTCCCTGCCTAACCAGGAAGTTGTGCAAATGGGCAACGATAGCACGCTATGCTAATGATACACTTTGTAACACCCCAATTGCCTTGTGACATGAAATGATGAAAGATAAGACTCCTACCACAATGAAAATAAGGGAAGAACAGTAATCACCTCCACCATCGGCAAAAAAAAAAACAAGGTTGGGCTTGTAAATGATGACAAAACACATATGTAAGAACGAAAACTTGGTCTTGAGCCAACAAGAGTAATCAATAGGAACTGGCGATGGAGAAGACCCTTCAGTGTACTGCCCTATAATGAACCATCTTAAACAAGTGGCTGAATCTATAAGTCTACTAGAGAGAGCATGGTTGATGTTTTCTACCACATGAACACAAGTGCCTATAAGAATGGACCTGAGTGTCCAAAAAGTAATGGTGTCCACCCAACAACTAGTTCCTGAAATTTCAAGAAATGTCGCTACTTTCTTGGTGCGCTTGGAGGATGGAGAAGGGGTGACTGTCCTAGTAATGTAACACTAGGGATAAGAAGTTGCAGCAGAAGTGGTTGCTGACATAATCGCTATGGCTCTTAATGCATCTACGGTGCCTGTATCGTATGTACATGAACTTGGAGATGTATAGATGTCTACAGGAACTCAACATAGCAGAATCAACATAGTCTAACATGAAGAATTATTGGATTGACTGGTTGGAACTGGGAAACCAATTTTAGATATTTTTGATCTTCCAAAAAACATCATTGCAACCCACTCGGAGCTGCTCTTAGCAAGGGGCAAGTGCCTCATCTTGGAGGGGCAACTTAAAGTAGCCAAGGGCAATAATCAACGCTTGGCTATGGAAGTTGCCAAACTAAGGGCCCAACTTGCTGATCTAGCTCTTCTCAACTACAAACTCACCAAGGATGAAGCTTTTCAATAGCTTCAAACCAAACTTTAGATGGTTGAGAAGGAGTGAGAGTTAGCAATCTTTGACAAGTCCTTAATAGATGTTCATTCCTACCATCTAAACAAGGACTTGGTAGAGGTTTGCCAAGAGAATGTCAGGTTGACCATATAAGTTCATCATTTTCTCAACGTTGGTGTTGACACATGAAATATTTTATCCACCAATAGTAGGAGGAGCTAGCTAAGGTAAACACTAATGTAAGTAGATTGACAGCTAAAAATCGTAATCTGTCTGTGGAGGAAGTTCGAGCCTTGTGAGAAAAATTAGCTATTGAAATCACTACTTGGAAAAATGAGGCCCTTAATTTTGAATGAGTAAAAAATAATTATAGGAACCAAGTGGGATTGCAAAAGGAAGTTAATGAAAAAGAGATTCAAGTCACAAAGGCTAAGATGAACCAAGCACTCCAATAGCTCAAGGAAGGAGGTGAGGTGTGGCAACCCATCTTTGATGGATTGAACGCCTACAACTAGGTTGAGATCCATCTCAAGGAGCTACAGATTGAAGAGATGATGGAATACATGGAGTTAGAAAATCTTCATTATGAAAACCTAGCTTTGCTGATAGCTAGAAGGCTGTGGTCAGACTTGGAGAAACAAGTGGCCACCTCATATTCTTTATATGAGGGTGAGTTCCAAGCACATAAAGAGACAAAGAAAAAGCTAGAAATAGCCAATGTAGAACTCAAAATTCTTTGCACCCATTTTGAAGAATAATGCACAATTGTAGAGAACTTGGCTTGATGAATGAATGACTACTAGTAGCTGCAAACATCAGTTCAAGCATTCAATCTTGAATGAAAATAGTTCACTGCCTTGTTTGTCAATTTGAAGGAACTCTTCCCTGCACTTCCATACCCTTGGGATGTTCCCATTTCATCACACATCAGTGAAGCTGCTTGGATAGTGAACAATCCTAGAAACAAAGATGAGAATATGAGGGTGTTGTTGGAGGCTTTTTGATTGCCTCTGGAAGTTGTAGTGGCTGTAGGACAACCATCATCAATGCCTCAACCACCGTGTGCACTAGAAGCTGGCGAAGGCCTATCAGAACCACCGCCACCAGGAACTGTATGACCTTCTCCAAAAACTTTAGCATTTCGGTAGGGTTGAGAATCTATGGCTATTTGGGTGTTCAATTTCATTGTCTATGAACACTGCAATTTTGTAATTTGTTTTGCTGTACACTAGGGCACTTAATATGTTAATAGCGTCAATGTGTGTAAATGTGTTTTGTCATGTGTATCGTCAATAACTTCATACCTTCCAAATTGTAATAAACTCGAGGATGAGTTTTCACTCAGTTGTGGGGGTATGATGAAGTGTTCAGTTGATACATTGACTAGGCCATGTTAATGGAGCCTTGTTGATGTGGCCATGTTGACATGACCCCATTGATGTATCTATCCATGCATTAACGCAACCCTATTAATACAGAGTCTGTCTCTTGCTATAACTATGCGTGCACCTGTAGCATTTATGACATATTTTTGGTAGTTGTACCAAAGCCCTTGCAATTTGTTTTCATGTAAGTTAGAATATTTCCCAAGTGCCTGTAATAGGTGTGAAAAAGGTGTACAACCCTTTATTCGAGCAGTAATGTACCTGAGCACATTGGCATGAGCGGCAATAAAGACAAGCTTTTTGAATATTCCCTGAAACATTTGGATTTAATTACTTAAGCATTAAAATACTTTAATATTTTGATGTTTTAAGCATTCCAAAGTCCTTTATTATTATTGCTTTATGTTTATTGTCCTTTTCATATTTTATGAGAACCATAGGCATGGCCATCTCTAAAATATATCAAACACTTGGTAACCCAGTGACGCTTAGCATATGGTAACCTAGTAGTGGTTAGGATACACTTAGGATGTGCATGGAAGATGGGGATTAGTTGCTTATGTTAGGGAGAGTTAAGCAATAGAGTAGAATTATTACAAGTTACACAACTTTCCATTTCCTATATTAAAAGAGTTAGACCTTTAAAGATACAAAAAAGAAAATTGATAAAAATCATTTGCCTGAATCTCACTCAACAATTGCTTTAGAATATCATAGGTGACATTGGGAAGACAACGACCGTTCTAACTAAGGTTTTGCTCTCTAGAATTCAGTGTACATAGGTGCTTGCAATCTACGGAATTTAATCGAGTCATGTGTGAACACCCATGATTCGTATGGTTGGGAGTAGGGGTACCTCACTGCTCATCATATGGCCATAAATATTAAAATCAAAGATGAGTCTTAATAACCAAATAGTTATTTCCATCCAATTTTAGCTTTAAAAATGTAATCAAGCTAAAGATTTTGGCCAACTAGATAAAAAAAATGTATCATCAACCATTTCAATTCCTTCAAGAAACCACCTAATCATCTATGATCCCAATAAAGGAAATCATTAGGGTATCTAACTTACCTTATCTTCTCATCTTACCCATGTCTAAAGCCTAAAGAATCTATTGGTTCTTAGAGGCTTGCATTAATAAGTAAATGGATGCTCTTGAGAAATAAATCAATAAGATCAAAGATGTTCAACAAGAGTTCCATGATGCAATAAAGAGCTTAGAAACTATATGCAAGACATATCGAATAAGATTAAGAATTTCTAATAATTCTAAAGATAAATTGTTCAAGATCCAAGAAAACATGAACTCTTTTATAGAATCCATTGAATAATTGATAGATCATTTATCATAATCTTATAACCAAAACCAATTCTAACCTTGAGACCATAATCAAAATCATATTTCTCTAAGGTGTCAAGAGGATAAAAGCCCATTTAAAAGGTTAAGATATATACTAGGAGAAGAGAACTATTGGAACTATCCAATCACACATAGAAAATTAATGATTTAAGTTCTAGACAAAATGATGAAACTCAATCACTATGATGAAGCCCTAGGATCTAATGTTAGAGCAAATAATTGGCCTAGAACCATGAAGAACTACTTTGACATGTTGAACATATCAAGCCAAGAATAACTAGAAGTTATCTCTTTTTTATTTAAGGGAACTCATTGTAATATCATGAAATGGTTTTAAGGCTTAAGGATTAATCACAAACTAGCATAGCTTTGATACAATTTCAAGAAAAAAATCATTCCAAAATATTTCTTTAAAAACCATGAGATATTATTCAACTTTCTTAGATTGGATTAATGTTTGGTAGAGAATTACTACAAATAATTTTGTGATCTATAAATGTATGTAACTCATTGAGATGAGAGCAAGTTGACCTTTAAATATATCAAAGGGATGCTAGTCTAATTACATCCTTAGATGCATGTACATAATCCATAGATGATAGATGAGGTATAAATAATTTCTAAGAATTATGAAAAGTCAAATCATGTGAGGAATGCAACCCTACAACAAGTAACCATAGAAGAGATACCAACTAATAGAACTTGAACTAATTATTTTAATTATGATAAAGACCACTTCAAAAAAGACTATTTGAAATAATGAACAAGACTTTACAGGAATTCAAATATGAACTGGAATGCTAATACCACTATGACTAAAGGGAAATGCCAACTATCTACTACAATTACAGTGAAGAAAATTTTAGCATTAGCCAAATCAAATTTATTGAAATTTGAATTTTCCTTACTTATTTTCAAAGGATTAATCAAGGATCATAAAGTTAAGTTCTTAATTTATAGTGATGTAAGTGATTATTTTATTTCACCAAGTCTACTTAAAACACTAAACCTATTCTTACCTTTGAACAAAGTTGTTAAATTTCAACTTGTAGATGGAACAACTATGAGTAACCATTCTAGGTATGGTGAAATTAACGTTTCTCTATAAGAACTTTTTATTTTTTGATGAATTTTACAAATTTGAATGAGAAGATATAGGTGAAATTTTAGGAACTTCATTTATTTAGAAATTTAATGTTATTATCCACTTTGAAACCCATATTTTGAAAGTACCAATCATTAATGGAGTCAAGGTTCTAAGGGTGATAGGACCAAGAAATAATATTCATACCATAATTATCAAGTAAGACAAAAGATAACAAGGAAGGCCACTACCATGTTTTTGATCAAATTAACCCAACCTCAAAAATCCATAAATATTTAATTATCAAAAGAACTTAAGGAATATGACATTCAGTATTCAATGAAACTAAGAAAGTATTCCATATGTGAATTATAGAACGTGCCATTAATATTCTTCTAGGAATAAAAATTATATTGAAAGCTCTTTGCAGGTTTTCCACCTTTGAACTAAAATAATTAAAGGTATAAATAGATCAATTATTGAAAGAAGGTAAGATAAATTCTAGTACTTCATCGTGGGGAGCACTAGTCTTATTTTTTGAGAAAATGGATGGTACCTTAAGGTTATGTATAATTATAAGAGGCTAAACAAGATAAGAAGTAAGAATACTATCCTTTACCTAGAATCGATGATCTGTTTAACTAACTTATAAGAGCATGCTACTCTCCAACAATTGATTTAAAATATGACTTTCACCAAATAAGAATTAAAAATAAGGATATCAAGAAAAATAACTTTAGAATAATACATGGATTATATGAATTCATAGTAATATTATTTGAACTCACAAATGTACCTACAACATTTATGGTCCTTATGAATAACATCTTTAGAGAATATGTAGATAAATTTTAGATTATATTTATGGATGATATACTAGTCTATTCTTAGATAAAATAGGAACATGTTGATCATTTTAAAACTACTATGAAGATTATTAAAAAATAATTAAAGATAAATTAAGTATGAATTCATTAAGGAAGAATTATCTTATCTTGATCATATTATATCAAAACAAGAATTGCAAGTAAACACATTCAAAGTAATTATAGGTAGAGAATGGTCAGTACCCAAGGATGCTATGGTAATCCATAGTTTCTAGATCTAACTAGATTTTATCACATCTTTATAATAGATTACTCTATCTCAATAGAACCTTTGTCTAGTCTTTTGTACTTAAGTTTGATGAAAATTCCCATGAAGCATTTCTAGTATTAAAGATGCTCTTAATAATAGCTTCTATCGTATGGATTTCAAATGTTGATATATCATTCTAAGTATTTAGATATACCTACAAAATGGTTATTATGGTAGTTATTTCTTAATAAGATATTATGGTATGCTTGGAATCTTGTAAGTTATGAGGAGCTAAGGTAAATTATTTAACTCATGATCTACAATTATTAGCTATTGTCCATGCTTTAAAAGTTTAGAAACATCATCACTATGTAAAATTATTTTTTTAAAAAAAACTTAATCACAAATGTCAAGAATACCTATAGAGATAACTAATTTAAATTTCCATAGAGTATGATTTTGAAATCAAGTATATTTCTTAAAATTAAAATGTAGTCACTAATTCCCTCAACCAAATGTGGAACCTAATGATTGATATTATCACAACCCTCATGGAAGAGGAAATTAAGGACCAAGTAAAAGAATATCCTTGTTTTAAATGAATTTTGGCCAACATAACATCTAAATCCAATTATCATCATTCCCCACTAGCAATGTTGATGAAAGATAAAAGAGTATATATCCTAGAGGGAGACTCAAGGCACAAATTATTTAGTGAGGCATATGAAGTTCTATATGTTAAGTACCTAGATATATTAAGAGTCATGTAATGCTACATAAATTCTAGTTTTAGCTCAAAATGAAGAATGATATATCCATATATATCAAAAACTACCTAATGTGTCAAAGTGTAAAAGTCAAAATAAGAAAACTAGTAATTGTGAGTAACAAGAACCGAGTAAAGTGTGACAAGAAGATATTGATCACCCTTTTAATTTTATAGCCTAACCATGGTGGCAATACTAAATTGCCTCTAACAATCCTAAGTATCAGAGGAAGATAAACCCAAGATCCCCATGTCATCAAATGTTCCTACTTGAATCATCATTAATAAAAGTTGTTTTCTTCTTTTCCTATTCAATTAAAGTATCATTCTTTTCTCTTAAGCATATTATTTGAGTTCGTAATGATGAAACATTGTTTATCCTTAACATCCAAGAATGGGATTTCACAATATCCTTTCTAAAATCTGAATACAATTTCTTAAAAGTAGCACTATTATATACAAAAATTTTAGTTTCAATATTGACGAATGTACATAAATTTGAACATCATACAATTGATCTCTCCTACACACAAGACTGAGATCCACATACTTACAAAGAGAGCTTCAAAGGACCAATGCACATAATTGATCATAGAGATGCACATAATCATGCAATTTCTTCTCTCATCAAAAGTGCACATAGACACAAAAAACAATTAAACATGATATTAAAATTTAAGAATTATAATGCAAAAAACCCTAGGAAAACCTTTCCTATGGTCCACTTGAAGATTCCCAACTATTTCCATCTTGTTCTAATCTTTTTCATTTGTTTTCCAATTTGGAACTACCAACTTAGAACTTTCCTTGCCATATCTTAAATTTCATATTATTATATGCAAACATTTCAATTTCAATGTTAATGAATGTTCATTATGAAGCATCAAATACTATCTATTTAATAAATTAATTATAGTATAAGTCATTGCACTATAAGCTTTATGTTTAATTAGTTTTTGTTCATTCCATATTTCATTAATGATTATAAATTTATAGGTTTCACATTAATGTATTACGTTAAAATTCCAACAAGCTCAAGGACTACCAATGATTGTAGAGTTTATTCTTGTCAACTATTTGAAAAAATAAATTATAAGTTTTATTTTTTATTTTAGGTTTATGCATCACAATATTAGCACAATTTTCAATTTTCATTTAATTAGGATAAGATTATATTTCAAAAGTAGAGAAACATGATACAAATTTTAAGAAAAATGCAACACTAATGAACAGAGTCCTGATATTGCTATAACCAATTGTTGAATGATACATCTGAAAATTTGGAGTTAAAATGCTAAAAAGTTATTCAATAATCTCAAAAAAAATTATTTTCTATATAACAAAAAATGAAAATGTGAGTACTTATAGTTTATGTGCATGATACACTAAAATGATTTTAAGGATACAATTTTGCATCTTCAATTTACAATATATAAAAATGATTGTGTATAATCCATTGTCTCAAGGTACAATATATAAAAACATGCTCTTCTTATCATATTACCAATAATAGTAACATTAATATTGATATTCATGATTACCATCAATGTTAATAACATTTTTAGCTTTTTATATATAACCAGATATTGTTGTTATGACATTGACAATGATAACATTGACATTTGATGAGAAACAAGTATACCATGCATCCAAGCATACAAATCAATAGCATCCATTAAGTGATCTGGTCAAATTATGTAGACTTTAGATTTTTAAGTACACTGGTTCTCGGAGGTGAATCTATCCATTACAATCATTGTCTTTTTAGTTCCACTTGTGAAATGCAAGTGTATGGTCAAGTGTAACTAAGGCATATGACTTTTATCACTTTTATCTTTTATGAATTTAGTCACCTAAGAATAAAAATAAAGTAATTGAATGGTTAATTAATCTAATAACTAGCTAATAATGAACTAATCCTAACATAAGCATCCATTCCCACTTTTTGTACAAATCTTTAACACGTTATAGCACCAGTAGGTTACCAAGTGTTAAGCACTACTAGGATTATCAAGCATTAAATGTATGCTTGAAGTGGTCATACTTATGTGTGTTATTTAACTGATATTAATTAATTACTTAGAAACATTCAAGTAAATTTCATGAATATTAAATGCATAAAGAAAATATTTAATCTATTCCAAGTGTTGTAAGGTTTGATCATAAAAGCTCATCTTTATTGCCATTCACACTGAGGTGCTCAAGTACATCAATGCTCAAATAAAGATCTATACACTTCTTTGACTCCTACTATGGGCACTCATAAAGTATTCTAACTCTCAAAGGGAGAAAATTGCAAGAGCTTCACTACAACTATGAAAAGATTGGCATAAGTACAATGGGTAGGCGCACATTTATCGGAAAAAATAGAAGGCCACATCAATGGGTACATGTCAATGTGGAAAATCCCATGTCAACAAGATCATGTTAATGAGATCCCATCGATGAAATCCCCTTGATGCTACTTAATAGTCATGACTCATTATACCCCCATGACTAAATGAAAAATCATCCTTGAGTTCTTTACAAAATCTGGGAAGGTATTGGATTATTGACTAACTATAGACAAAAGCCATTGGAAAGAGTAAACATAGGGCTACAAATCGATAACATTAGATTTGAAAAATATATAGTCATTTTTTAATTTTAATTTTATTCACTAAAATATATGGTTGTTTTGAATTTGAATTTGAATTTCAATTACTAAGGCTGAAACAACACTTCATATTTTAGGTACAACACTTCATGAACATTATGGTGAAAGGCTCTTCTTTTTATACTGATGATAACAATGAGCCTAATTTTAAGCCACAACAAAATAATTTTCTACTAAATGTTCATAATTGTTTGATATCATAAGGATGGTGAGTAAACACCTACATGTAACTTGTATCCAATAAGTACATTGAGATTCAATACATATCTAAGTATGCTACATAGTCAAAATGAAGGTCTAAATCCTTTCACATACTACTACAAGAGATTGCCAATGATCAAGATGGTGATTAGGTTATCCTTGTAGCATATAGAAAGCTCCTTATGAACTTCATCATAGAATGGGATATTGAAGTCATGAAAACTTATCACATGTTATTAGAACTATCTTTGGTAACGCCTAATAGGTAATTTGTATTATTGAATGTATCAAGGATGTTGTATAAGAAGATGTAAATCTCAAAGATTAACAGTGATGATGACAAAAAAGTTAACAAAAAAGAAAAACATAAATGAGTACCCACTATAACCTCAAATAATAAAGCATTTAATACTACACTTTACTCTAACCTACATGTACAATCATAAATACATTAGGGAGAGGGGGATGGGTGGGAGTGGGGAAGTGTAAAAGCTTCCAATAGTCATTCAACTATTTTCAAGGTTTTACATCCAATCTACATAAGGTGAAGATAAATGGATAAATTACTATTTCTTGTAGACATTGCTACATTCATGCTTTCATGATGTAACAAATGATCTTGATTTTTGCAATGAATAAATAAGAAAAACAAGTTATCCATGTAGGCTAATGTAAAAGATGATCTCTAAATAAACTTTTAGACATGCTAGAGAAGAGGTAATAATAGAAGAACCTATAGTGTAGCAAAAAATAATAGAAAAGAAAATGATGTTGAAGTGTTATTATATAACATGTTATTTGGAAGGTTAAGCATATCTATTAATTAACATCTAATGTTAGGTATTCAAGATACTAATCGTCAACACTGCTAGTCTATAATGTACTTAGGGGATAATATTGTAATGCATGCAATATTATTTATTTCTACTTATAAAACAAAATAACAAGTACAAATTTTATCATAATTCTCATCCACAAGAAAGATTATAATACTTAGCTAGAAACAAAGGTAGGTATACCACTTGATATTTAAGCACTATCATAAACAACAACACATTTCTCAACCATTTTAGCTTATCATATAAGAAACCACAAGAAAAAGAAAGTCATATTTGATAAAGAGCATCAAGGAGAAATTATAGCTATAAAGAAAGCATCGAAAGAAACCTCTACTTTTTCTACTTCCCACAAATATGGTGACCTTAAACATAGGTGGTCTGATGGACTATTTAGAGTTAAAGATCTTGATGTATCAATTCGAGTAGCTATCCTCCAATCTAAAGATAAGGTTGTAATGACACATACAACATATCAAGTACATTCTTAAAGATGAAATGAGATTTATAAGTAGAAAACTACTTCAAAAAATTTACCAAAAACTCATAAAAATCCTCTCAAAATTGAGTGGCAAACCTTTTCAAGGCCAATTAATGATCTTGATAGGTGATCTTATCCAAAACCTTCTAATTAAGCAGTGTCCACTGTATAGAGATAGTGGACTTCTAGCCTAGCTATGGAAGAGCTTTCAAATCACCATCATGCTTGACACAATATACAAGAAAGATGCAAGTAATCAAATCAACACTTATTTCGGCAGTTGCTTGTAAATCTCTAGAATAACATTATAGCTAACAATGACTAGGAGCTACTAATGATGAGAGCCAACATTCCTATTATATCAAGTAGGTGAGATGGGTTTGAAGATATGATGCATCTCTATCTAATCAATGACAAGGTAAAAGTGCATAACCTAATCAAGATAGAGATCCTTGATGAGCTAGTTGCCAAATGTGTCATTGAAGCTACATCATCTAAGCATATGCAACTCGATGATGATGATGATCTAGAACAAGAGGTAACCATTACCAAGGATGCAAATGTTATGCTAGCATCCAACATATGGCTAGAAGCATATTTGGTTAATGGCATCATGGAAATGATCAAAAAATCATGTTAGAAATAAAGTGTCACTCTAGCTCCTACAGCACTTGATCATCAACTTTTAGTAGCTGCTACTAACTATGAATCAATAGCAGCAAGGAGCACCTTTAGCACAACAACCAATATTAAAACTACCTTTAACAACACATGAAGTAAATATTCCATAAATCTTATGAACCTCTTAAAAGAGAATTCATCAATTTTCAATGAAATATTTTTTGATTAAGTTTCCTTTTGTATGACATTAAGTACAAATTTGCATGTAAATTATATCTGGCACTACTCACTCCATGGAAATGTAAATTCTCTCCAGTACTACTCACTTTATGTTCCTCTAAATTTTATCTAGTAGCACTCACTCCATGATGATGATAATTTTAACCTTATATTTTTATTCACATCATTTAATGCTACTTAAGATTTGTACAAATCAATGTTGACATACAGTTGAAAAAATTGAATGCTTTAGAGACTATAGATCAGAATTAATGTTAACATACCTAACATTAAACATAATATGTCTCATTAGTAAAAAACAATGATACTTACCACTTGCTCAAGACATTAACTTATCTACATCACATGTCACACTC
The DNA here is from genome assembly GCA_015680685.1 of Gnetum montanum. NCBI lineage: Eukaryota > Viridiplantae > Streptophyta > Gnetopsida > Gnetales > Gnetaceae > Gnetum > Gnetum montanum. The sequence continues at coordinate 26,413 of MNCI01011234.1, forward strand.
TATAACATCCAGTAAATCCATGTATTTAACAACTATCATTATATGTATAATAAATGGAATAAACTATTACACACACACTATATATATACATAATTGTACACACACACACACACATTCACATATCAAGATAACACACTAATAATGTTATCCATGACTTTAGTAAGTCCCTGATCCAACAATGATTGAGTACATATAAAAAAAATCAAATTGTAATTTTAATTTATGTTACTAATGCTAACCCCAATGCATGTTGTAGAAAAATATAACTAGAATGACACCATTAATATGTGCTAATATACAAGGTTTAAATGATGTAGAGATAGTCACATAATTCTTGTTACTCATAAATAATGGCATATGAAATATGTAAGAATACGAATTTGCAAATGCTATGATGTAGCTTGCTAACTTGAACATCTGCAAATACAAATACAAATACTATTACAAGGTATTTCAATCACCATAAACTTTAGGAAGACAATGTGTGACATGCCATATGTCTTATATGCATATGTGTGTAAGTTGTCGTAGGATATTTGCATCAAAGACAATGCCTTATGGACATGAGAAAATCAATATCACCTAATCTATAGTAAAAAAAAAAAAACAAATGTTGTATAACCTTGTATAATATTTTTGTTCTATGTTGAATTTCTTTACATATATTAATTCTATGTGACATTTCTTCCTACACTATCACTACTAGCTGAGTTATTTTTAGCTATAAGATCAACATCCCTTAATGATGATTGGGTCTACTCTTAATTGTACTTTTTTATTATATCCACTATTAAATGATAAATTTGTAGAATTACAATCAAAAGTAGTCCACAATTTTTAATGCTCATGCATTTTCTAGGGAAATTAAAATTTTTTTCAGCACTATTGAAATTTATGATGGTAAAATTTCTTCTTATATCATTTCTATTAGCTTAGATATGTTTAGGTATAAGGCCAAGAGAAAATTTAAAACTAGAATGTCCCTAAACAATCACCAAGTATCATAAATCAAGGCCTACTCTAGATTGTACATTTTCATTATAGCCACTATTAAAGTAGTAGTGCAAAAAATACATCCAAAAATTGATCAAAATTTTTGGCACTCATTAATTGTCCAAAGATGTTGAAATTTTTTAGTTTCTCTTAACATCATAGATAAAAATAGCTAAGATAGTAATATATCATTAAAACATAACATAATAATCGAGAATGTAACATAGATAGTAACATAGTAGTATCATGAAGAGCCAATGATAGCTTAGTAGCTCTATTTCTATATTTAAGTAAAGAAATAGTGAATACTATCACTTTCTATCCTAAGACTATATGGCTCTAAAAAAATTAAACTATTTTCATAGGTATTCTTCAATCCTACATAACATAATATAAAAACAGCAGATAACTAAAGATGATATCTAGTAGACTATCTAAAAGTAAAAATATTTTCAAGGATATGATTGTTAATGTATTAGAGAGTGCACTTGGTTGTTGGATAAGTAGCAGTAGCACTAGAATCATCATCATCACCAACATTAGAACCTATAGTAGTAATAAAATTATTCTTATTATTAATTAAATTACTATTATTATCCTCAATTTTATAAGATATTCCTCTTTGGATTTATGCTTTATTATGATAAGTCTTTAACTTAGCTTTCTATTGTTAAATAATTCAAATGATCTAAGATTACTAATGATAGGCCTTACACTTGTATGGGTGAAGTGGAGTGTCTATGTATTTCATATATTATTTAGTAGTAATGCTTTGAATTCTATAGGTAATAAATTTTTAGCTTGCACACTCAATTTTAGTGAAAATGAAATATTACCAAAGATAATGCTACTTTGACTCAATGCCTTGTTTTTGAAAATAACATTCCAATCCTCTAAAGTTCAAGTAGTGGTTGAACTTCCTGTAGCTTTGTCGAAGATAGCTAAGTAGCTAATTTTTAGGATTTGGTTAAGGAGATACATAGATCAAATTTAGCTCAAAATGGAGATTGTAATAGTGTGAGGTGAAATTAGCATGAGATAATCTTCCACTACTTAAAAAAAATCTCAAGTCATTATGAGAAATGATTTCACTAATGTATTTAAAAGATATCAAGTCATTGTGGGTAATGACCAAGTTCATTGAACCTTAGATGAACACTTATGATTATGAGAGAAGGCTCATGTATATAGGTGTGCTAGTGTTTTATTACAAAGCAAGACATTTTGTATCATTCCTTCTTACTTTTGTTAATGAAAATCCTTCATTACCATGGACATAGGTGCATTGCCAAATCACAAAAAATATCTATGCCTATGATTTTCCTTGCATTTTATTTTTTTTAGTGTTTCGTTATTCTTCTAAGCATTTTTCTATGTGGTTTAGTTGTTTGATCTTAAATTTTTCCTATGCAATATTTTGTAATAGGTTAATCATCTCCATCCATGTGCATTATCCAAGGATATGATCACTATTATAGGATTGAATCATAATGATAAAGAATTAATAAACTCTATCCATCAACATACAAGGTGCACAAGGGATGCATACTTATGAAGGGTTTGTGATAGATATGTGTGTAGGTAGGCAACATTGAAGTTACCAAATTTGTAATTTTTTAGAAACTCTTTCTAACATAGTTTCATATGTTAGGTACAATAACATATGACAAAATAGCTCTACTTTGTATATCAATGATAACATTGAGTCTAAGTTTAAGCCATGATAAAATGATCCTTTACTTATTCTCTACAATTTTTTGGTATTGAAACACCACCAAAATTTGCATGTTGTAATCATGTTTCATCATGTAGCCTTCACCCCATGAAACCTGAGGAAAGACCTCATTGTAAATATGAAGATTGTAACCCATGAGGGGAAATCTCACATATTTCATACATTTGGAACTGAAAAGTTCCTCATAAGTGGTCAAACTCTCATCCTTCAAGTAGAAATAGTCATGTACTATCTATATTTGTGCT
>MNCI01011234.1:32062-73471 GCA_015680685.1 Gnetum montanum
CCCCCCCCCCCACCACAACCTACCATACCTAGTGTAGAGGTAGTTGTTGGAAGATCAGTATGGGTGAAGCTTAATACCAACTCTCTTAGCTTTTAATTTTTGGTAAAAGGGGTAAATTCCTTTTGCCCCCACTTACTAATTATAGTAAATACTTCATTTTCAGCCATTATTGCTTCTTTTTAATTTTTTTTGAATTTCATTTTCTAGAGTTCACTTTTTTTTTTACAATTTATAGCCATTTTAAAGCCATTTTTGACAAAGTAGATATGTCTTTCCAATAGTCCACAAAATTACCTTTCATCCTCATTGGTGAAGGTCCTAGTCAATAAGCCATGAGGGACTATGACCCCAAAGACCATGGCATCATTGAGTGTAGGTGATTTTTGAGGGTTAGAGGGGAAAGTCCTAACTTCATGTTCATAAATAAAGACCATTATTACTACATTTATATAAAAAATGTAGGCTGACCTCATGATTCCATGTGTGGAAGTAAAGGAAAAAAGGGAGTTTGAGCTTGTACATTGGGATGGAAAAGAGTATGTCCCTTCCTCGTATGACCAAATACCTCTAATTGATATCTATGCTAACATCATAGTTCAATTTATTATGATGGAAGGAGAGGATGACAAGCATAGCTCCGAGAAATAACAAGAAGAGTAGGATGAATTTAAAGTAGAATCTAAGCATGAAAACATCCTGGGAGGATTATTCCAACAAACATTCACCAAGGTCACAACATAATCCTCTAATGCTTTTGTTTTCTCCATGGGCATGATGCCACCATCTTCCACTCCCTCCTACCCTACCATGGCTAGTCTGACACCAGTCATAGCGATACATGAAACTCAAACAATGTCACAACCAATAACCTATAACACATCTATGTCATTCACTACATAGCCTCAATTTGTACAACCATTGACAATGATTTTTACCATCACAAATCCATTAACTAGCCATGTGGGTCCACCATGAGACTCCAAGAAACTTAGGGGTCAACACCCCTTTTATCCTATTTGTGCCTTAGGTATTAGCACAAACATCCTTTTCCTTGTTTGGCCCATAAGATATGACCATAACACGACTACTTCCTTTTGTCCTACATTCCATAGAGAGGCCACAGGCCTCAGAATAGATGCCAAAACCATATGTGCAAATTGCATAGCTGACAGTGCCATCACATGACCTAGATCAATCTTTCTAGATGATCTAGGACCTAATGGAGGAATTGAAGAGACTTAAAGCCTCTACTTGACAAACTATCAAGATTATGGACTTCTACTAGGATGATCTCATTAGTCCTGTGGTCCCACCCTTGGAACTTTCTCTTGATATTCTTATTTCTTAATTTAGTAATTATAATAAATAAGGTGATTCACATTCTCACTTTATTACATTTTGATTCAAATGCTTATTCTTGTAGCCATGGTCTCATACCATCATGAGGATTTTCCCTAAGTCCTTGACTAGGAAAGCACTTGATTGGTACTATGCATTACTAAGAGGATCAATATCCTCTTTGGAGAACTTGATAGCCTAGTCCATTAACTACTTCAAATATAACTAGAAGCCTAACACAATGCTTGACCAACTCATGAAAGTCAAGTAGAGACCCCTAGAACCCATGCAGAAGTTCATCTAGTAGTGGAATGGACTACTAAATGAAATACTAGAGCCTATAGCTGAAGCCCACCTATTAGCCATATTTAAGGAAGTGGTTAATGACTTCATCAAGTACAAGCTCAACTAGCTTGACCCAAAGTCCCTTAGCTAAGAATTTTTCCAAATCAAGAATATGGACGATGCTATGAAGGCTAGTCATGATCCAACCTACATAGCATATAAAAATCAACATACACAAAGAGACAAGGAAAAGACAAATAAAATAACATGGCAATAGAAATTGTGACTAAAGAAGTTAAGACCATGAACCAAGGGCCAAGGGAAAACCCACCAAAGGCCCCCACTAATGACCATGATAACCAATCATCAACCTCTAGAGCCACTACATTGACAACAACTAGACCCAATTTCAAAAAAGAAGAAGAATAGGTCCAAATACACTACACTACCATTAAAACCATCAAAGATGCTAGACCAAATTTTGAAAAGTGGATGTATTAAATATAAAAAGATGCCTAAAGCTTCTCAAAATAAGCATGATGGGCTCTATGAAATAGCCAAAGACTTCACTAGCACAACAAAAGATGATCCACAACTACCTAGGTACTTCAAGTTAGCTTGCTTCTACCACTATTACCAATTGCTTGGTCATGACATAGACTTCTACCTTGCATTGGAAGATGACTTATAGAAGATGATAGATAGGGGGGGGGGGAGCTAGTCTTAGATGCTTCCAACCCAGTCTAGTAATAAAATTAGTCGATGTAGGTCTACAAGGACTCATTGAATGCTAATGATAGCATGTACATAATTTTAGCATTCAACATTAATGATGATTGAATATCCTCAAGGGAACCATTCATGAGCTGAGTATCCCCTTGTAATGAAAGGGCTTCTTCAGCTTCCACCAGCTTAAAATCCCTCTTTGTCACAAGAGTACCATAACGAGTACCTTCAAAGGATCCTATTGTCATTAGGGTATCCTAGCCTAACAACCCAAATAGCGGTAGCCAAAATAACTACACAATGACCTCATGTGGTGGCTGATACTACTACCTTTTCCTCACATTCAATGAATGAGAGCCAAAAAACTTCAACCAAGTATAGAAAGAAGCATAAGGAAAAGCCCAACAACAAAGGTTACAAGCAAATAGAGGTACAAAAGGAAGTGGGTCCACCAAAGCCCACTTCCATTTTGGCTATACCCATGACCTCCTATACCCAACCCACTCAAACCAACAAGCCACAAGAGGACATTAAAATACATAACCAAAAAAACAATGAAAAGCCTCAAAAACCATAACCTAAGACCAAAGTTTTCATTTTGGGATGCAAGGAGGAAGTAAAGCACAACCGGGGTGACAAGTCTATGGCCAATGATAAAAAATTCCTTAGTGCAATGGACTAGGTCAAGAAATATCTTAAGCAAAAGAATACAACTCTAAGCTTATATGACTTGGTAGAAATTTCCACCAAACATTGTGAGGTGTTAGTCAAAATGTTGACTTCTATCCCCATTAGTGAGGACATCCCTACTAACGAGAAATACATCCATATAGTTATGGTTCCTCCCTCATCAAGGAAGGAGAAATAGACACCCCTAGTATTTTGTGATAGATAAATCAACATTAATTTCCAAAATGGCAAGGTAACTAGGACTTATCTATTCATAACCATACATGTAGTTCAAAGTGCATTAGGTGCATGTTAATGATGGAGTCACAACTAACATAATCCCATGTACCATCATTAAATGTTTGGGCCTAATTAAGTAGATACAACCTACAACCATTGTAGCTCTTAAGTCCTTTAACAGATTGAGAGTTGTCATCAAGGGGTTTATCTCAAACTTTGTGGTAGGAGACTAATTCCAATAATTACCAATTTCTTGGTGGTGGAAGAAATACTAGGGTTTAAACTTATCTTGGAAAGACCTTGGTTGACCTAATTATGAGCTATGTCCTTACCCATCCATCAAGAAATTCACCTCCCTTACAAGGAAGGTGAAATTATCATTCATGGTGATAACATAGTTCCTTTGGCTATCACCAATGTGAACATAGAGTAGGGGTCTAAAGTGGAGCTTCAAGAAGAAAATCCAAGCCATGAAATTTAAAAACTCAAAAGAGAACAACAACCCAAGAAAGCCAATGATGACAACAATAAGCAATGAGATGCATTATGGGATGAACTCCCTTTTAACATCGTGAACAAAGGGGATGGTGAAGATAAGCTTGTGCATAGTAGAACTTACACATTTCATAATCTTGTAAAGATTAGGAAGAATTAATATAAGTGAAGTTCACCTTAACCTTTTTCATCGCATGCCCTTATAACCAAATGCACTGATAGCCACATGGCGTAATCATCCTTTTTTAATTTGTTTTTATGCACTAGTTTTTACTCTTTATGCATGTAGCCTAAGTTCTACTTTGCATTTTTACTTATTTATTACAATATTTCTCATGTTATAAACATCAAAAAATGTCTTAAAACATAAAATTGCCAAAATAATTGTCCACTATGACCTTAAATTTTCATAATGATCCATTATGATCTTAAACTAGCATAATGGACCACTATGGCCTTAAATTGGTAACATGGCCCAACATGACCTTAAACTGGAAAATCTAATTATACAAAAAGGTCTGATATGACCTTAAAGTAGAAAAATTATAGTTCTCTAAGACTTTAAACTGGCATCATAGTTTGCTAAGAATTTAAACTGGCAATATGACCCACTATAACCTTAAATTGGCATCATGGCCTACCATGGCCTTAAATTGGCAAAGAAAGTCACATAACATGGCTTGCCATGGCCTAAAACTAGCACAGTAACCATAATGTAACTTGGCCCACCATGACCCTAAATTGGAAAAATCAACAAAACCTACACCTACGATGGCCTAAAACTAGCAAAAATCTATTTAATTATATTTTATTTTATTTTCTATTTAGCCTATTATCACATTGATTAGTTGCTTAATGTTATAACCAAAATGTCAACCTAGCCATTTACAACATTTACTACAACTATAGCTATATACAACCAAAAATAAAACCAAAATTTTAAATTTAAATTTAAAGTAGCCATAACATACATAGCCATGGACACATTGTGTGGCAAAAATGTCAAAAAATAATAACCATCAATAACATAGTCTTAGCTAATAATAGCCATCAACATGACAATAAAAAAAAGTAACCAACAAGCTAAGCTGATGGAGGTTGCTAAGGGATGTCTAGAGGAGAAAGTGGTGGGTCATTCCACCCTCACCACTAGGGCCACTAATGTCTCCTAAGGCCTAAAATGCAACAACACATAGCTAGTTAGTAACCAATAGCCAAAACCATAAGTAAAAACTAAAAATATAAAACATAAAACATATTAAACCTATGGGGATTATGACTCCATAACTTCTAGGTGTAGATGAAGAAGTCCTTCCTTCAAACAATGGAGGATCTAGTCATCCATCCTATTAACCCAATCAACATTCCCGATCAATGCTAGAAAGGATGCCAATCCTATTTACCATAGTCCAAACATGTGGCTCTTGGGTAATTACAATGGTAGAGGTCTTGCCTATAGTAGTGGTAATCTGAGTAGTAGGAAATTGATCCACCATGAAAGTACTCTCAAAAAGCTGATAAGCACTCTTCACCTAGATCTCCTAGATGAACAACTCTCTCTTGCACTATTCAACTGACTCCTTCTTAAGCCACTTAAGGTAGGTCCCATGATCTACCTTGTACTATCGCTTGAGGGCCTTTGGTTTGTTACCTCACTCTAAGAACAAAGAATAGTGATCTTTCTAGTCATCAACCTTCTGGGAGATGAGGTCCATCTACATTTGTTGTTCCACTATCTCCCATAAGATTGCTACTTTACCCTACATGACATGTTAGTAGTGGGTCCATGTGATCTCCCTAGTCCACAGTTTCCATGAGTTAGCTACTTAGGCTTCCACAAAGGCCTTGAGGTCTTGAAGATCTCTAATAGTTTCCTCCTATCATTGAGTCTTCTTCCTTAAGGCCACAACTTTCTTCCATATGGATTCATTGGACCTCTCTAGCTCCCATGAAGTTTTTTCAAATGACATTGCTAGATCAATAATAGTCTCATATAACTCCAAGGATACACTATATACATTAGAGGGAAGCTTAAGTAAGGATTTAATCTCCATGTCTCTACTAGGATTCCACTCCACATAAGGCATTGCACAAGCATGAAATATAACCATAAACATAATGCATAACCTAAGATAGTCATAACACAAGAATAGCCTATAACATAGCCAAAGAACTAAGGCACAGAAAACAAAGTCCTTACCCATCTCAGGTGTAACTTGCCATTCCATGCATGAACTCCACCTTATCTAGAGTCTTCACCCATGACTTCACATGAAACTTAGGGACAAGGGCTTAAGCTAGTGGCTCAAGAACTACTATAAGCATAGCAATTATCATATGGTTAGGATGAAAACCAAAATTAAACTATAAGATATAACAAAAACATTAATGCATGGGCATACCTAGTTCCTCCTCCTCCTCCTCCTCTAGGATGATAATGGGGGATGTACTTGGTACTACCACACTAAACAATGTATCTAGATCATTTATATTTGCATTCACAAATCCTTCAAACTCAAGTTACTTTAGGAGTGCCTCTTCTGCATGCCTTTGTTCTTTCTTTGTAGTAGCTTGAGCTACCATAACCTGATGCTTCTCTATAATCAAAGCACATAGAAAACTAGTTAACACATGAATTCATCAGATAGCCATGAACTTTAAAACATAAAATAGAAAAACTTAAATAAAGCATACCAGTGACTACCTACTATGATGGTCTAAGCTTAAACTTAAGCTTCTTTAAGGTAGGTTGATTTGATGCTAGTGGTACTTCCTTCATGGGCCTCTTGAGCTTCTCCCTAGCTATCCCTTTGGCCTCCCTACATCGTCATTTGGCCTCTAGGATGCTCATTGAAAATGTGAGAGGTGCCTCTTCATCTATACTATTAGGGGACTCACACTACCTAACATCAAGATCCTTAGTGATAATAGACAATGTATCATCCACCTCCTCTGGTGGGCTCTAGGCTTGCACCATTGGATAAATGTATTTTATCCAAGGCTTAAAAGGTTAGCTTGGGTCTTTGGAAATCCATCATCCATTCCTATACACCACTAAAAACTTCAAAAAAATCTTTAGATAACCCATAAAAAACACAAAATGCAAGTGGATTATGGTAGAGGTATCTACGTAGAGTCTAAGAATCTTCTCTTGAAGCCCATTAGCCAAAGTAACCATCTAGTTGAACCTGGTGACATCTATCAAGACCTTCTTAAAGGTCCATCCTTGTGTAATGCCAATCATATTCTTTTATAATAATAGTTTGGGAAACACACATAAGCTAAACAAAGGATATGATTCCTTTACATCAAGGCTAATGGAACCATCCATGGAAATTCCAAAGTGGCCCATGTTGGTACCAAGCCACTCCAAAACTTCCTTACAATGGCCCGATTCCTTCACTATCTTGGTGGGAACCTTTGCCCCATTAACAGGGACATTAAAAAAGTTTCAAAAGAGATCCTCATATATCCATGTTAACCTTCACATCCCAGATGATGGTGCTAAAATGACCAGCCTTCTCATTGAAGGAGTCAATCACATGCAACATCTCTACAACAAGGATGGAAGGGATGGGTGCCATAAATACATTAAGCAAACTTGCATGTTGGATGTTTTCTTGAATGTGCCTAGGAACCTATCCCCTTAGCCACTCTTGTGCTTGTATTAACAAAGCAAACTTTAGGATGAGAGTATCCTCATAACATGCCCCTAAAGACGGTATGTTGACATTAGTAGAAGTGGAAGGTCCTATAAAGCAACAACCAAATTTTGTCATCAACATAAGCATGTTTAATAACTAGTCAAAGAAATAGGACAATTAGAATTTTCATAACCATAAAAATTTGAAAGCTATAGCCTTTATGTTTACCTTTCCTCTTCTTATTTGGTGTGGTTTGAGTAGAGGTCGTAGCTGCAAGGGTCTAATTCATGGAGTTATCAGAGTCTACCAACTAGTTGTGCAACATCCCATCATCCTTACACTTCTTGGATACAAAGTTGAACCTTGTAGCATAAGCATCAAAATACCTTATTAACTCTTGATGCATAACAGTTCTAATCTAGGGGCCCTTGGTGAATTCATCTAGGGTAGTTTGAGCCACTACTAAGGTTTGATTGTTAATGACCAAGTCTTGATCATTGAGCTTGTACTTGCAAGAAGTTCATAAGACCAATGAAGTTAGGAAAGGTAGTTTAGCCAATAAAGCCAAAAAAACATAAAAATACTATAACAACTATGCTTACCTTGGTAGATGATACATAGTGTTAGGTGAGTTCTACAAAAATGTGTGGGCCCTATGCACCATCATCAGAGTGTTGTTAGCATTGTACTAGCTATACTGTGGCATCATCTAGATCTTTGTAAGGTAACATGGGCTGATGGCATTTGCTATTCCCCCTATTATACTAGGAGGAGAATTGTTAATGATAAACTTGACAATCAAGCTATATGCTTGAGGCAACAAGATCTACACTATGGCCCCAGCCACATTTGTGGACAGGTGCAGCCACATTTGTGGACAGGTGTGACCACAACATCACACTATAGTTTTGTAGAAGGTAGGCAAGAAGTTCCCTTTGCCCTAGGCTAGAATCATAGTGATATCTTCTCCAAAGGCATATTAGGGAGAGGGGTATTGGTCTTGGGATGACCAATGTAGCATAGAATGCCCACCAACTCCACAGTGATGAGGATGGACTTCAAGTAAACACTGCATGGCCAAAGCAAAAACATTATGATCAATTAGAATTTGTTAGAATTTTTGGAAAAAGCATTCTAATTAGAGGTGAAATTAGCCTATGTAAAAGGCTCTAAGGTGTTTATTTAAGTTAGCTTAAGAAATTCCACAAAAAGCATTATTACAACCTTGCATAGCCTTACAATATGACCAATTGGAATTACTTAACAAATTTGGAAAAAGACATCCTGCTTAGAGGAAAAATTAGCCTCTATAAAAAGTCTAAGGTGTTTATCTAAGTTGATTTAAGAAATTCCATGAATGCATTATTACAACCATCCATAGCCATTTACTTCATAGCCCAAAATATTATAGCCAAAATTAAATGTTAATGTAAACCATACATAAACTTAGAAAAAGTATTAAAACTTAGAAAATGCATATAGGCATAGTAAAAATATTTCTAAAAATTGTAAACCCTTTTCTTTTTTTGAAAGAAAAATTTAAAACATAAGTTTTACAAGAAAGCTACACATATCAATCACATCCATCCAAAATTTAACCTTATTCACACAGTTTAACCAAAAATTTAGTAAAACTTCATTTGGGCTTTGATTTTAGTGATTCCACTATGAATGAAATCTTAAAATCATAAAACTTAAATCCATGACCATTTCAACCAAAAATACAAAACCATTTTTACATGGAACATAGAAAAAATAGCAAAAAATCATAATCATCACCATGAATCCTCTTTTTTATGTAGGGTTGGTGAAAAATTCATCAAAAAGATTGTTTAATCTCCAAATGGAGTGATTCCACAACCATTTGAAAGATTAAATCAAGTCCTACACACCCATACTAAATAAAAATTCAAAACCATTGCCACTTATTCAGAAAAAATTCACCAACTTGGATAAGAATCTGAAAAAGGCACGAACCTCCTTTTGACATAGGTTTAGTAGAAAATTCATATAAAATTCATTTTAAAGCTAGCTTGACTGATTCCACCTCCATTGGAAAGAAGAAGCCAAGGTTTACTTAGCCATATCCAAAAAATAGTGAAAACCCCTATCATTTATGTAGAAAAAATCATGAACATATACGAAATTGTTTAAAAATGACATGAGAAACTTAATTACATGACCTTAGGAAAAACAACCATAACTCCATCATTATTAATCCAAATCGAATGAGACAATAGCCATTGGAAAGCTAACATTTAGGGATACAAACCCATAACATTGGATTTGAAAAATATATACCAATTTTTTAAAGAAAAAAATACACAAGATTGCTTAATTTTTTCATTTAAAAATCTAAGGAGCTAAAACCCAACCTAACATAGCCATAAAACCATAGCTAAAACATCCAAAATGGTCAATACCCATTATAAAAAACATCAAAATGATGTGGTAGGATTTTTTGAAATTTAATTTTGATGAATATATTGGGCTAGATCTAAGAAAAATGGCCATACCCCCAAATTTCAAGAAAAAGCATGAAAACAGTAAGCTAGATTTTAAAAATTGAATCTACTAAAGAAAAAACAATGAAACGACCATGGTTCTATGAAAAAATAGAAAAAATAAGAGGTGGGATTTCATCGTAATTTTATTTTATCCCCTCTATCATCATAGATATGAGAAAAATAGCCCCACATGTGGCAAGAAAAGCACAACAAAAGTGATAAAAATACCTAAAAAACCAAAAAAAAATAGGTAGAACTGCCTACCTTAGAGTAATGACAAATGAGGCCTCAATGGAGATAGGTCTAGAAAATTCTTGCAAGCCTTTGGAACATTCCTCCATCCTCTAAATCCTTGGAGATAGGTCTAGAAAATTCTTGCAAGTCTTTGGCACATTCCTCCATCTTCAAAATCCTCAGATTTTAGCTCTTCCCTCCACACTGTTTTAATGCCATGGCTAGCTCAACACTAGGAGTAGTTTGAAATTGAGAAGAATAGGAGTTCTACACTATGTACAAGAAGGAATGAGGCTTCCATGCTCCTGTAGTGCAAGGAGGGGAGGCTTTCATTCATGCTAACATTGGTGGGAAATAGCTTCACTTTTCATAATTTTAAATTTTTGGATTATGGACCCCACCATACACCTTCCCTCTTAACCAAAAATTTTATCAACATTGATTTTTAACCACTTTTAACACTTAAAATAATGTTTCAACCTTAACATCCATGCATCCACACTAGGGATGGTATGCCCAACATGGATACCTGCCTTCCATTTCAAAAACTCATTAAAATACAACTAGTTTACCAATTTTAGTAGCTGTAACCTACCTTTTCAAACTTAGGCTCTGAATAAGGATGGAACATGGAAAAATCTAGGAAATTTAGGTTTCCATGTTGGGTTAATAGTGCCTAGCATAAAAGAAAGGGAGTAACACCCATTCTTACCCTCCAATACCCATCTAGCCCAATTTTGATCCCTTGAGGTAGGCCCCCATGACCTAGAACCCCTCTAAGCATCCTTGGTAGCCTTGAAACCTCACCAAACCTAGGAAAAATTCATCAAAATTGGTTGAAACCTTGGGATTTTGTGTTTCCATGCTAGGGAAGGCTTCATCCATGCTGAGAATCTTATCCCCAATGTGGATGGATAAGGGGAAGTTAAAAATTACCTAAATTAACTACCTAGTAACCATTTCTCAAAGCCTAGTGACCCTTGGGCCCTGTTGAAACCCTCTAGAGCTTCCAAAGATTCCAAAAGTAGTTAAATATGGCACAAAATTTCCATCCCCCTCTCATCCACACTAGGCTAATCATGCCTCTCATGGAACAAAGGGGAGAAACTACATGAGGCACTTAGGAGCCTCCAAATTTCTGAATCTTGGCATCTAGTATTAACCATCAACATCGACAACCCCAGAGACTAACATGGATGGTCGATTGGCTATCGAACTGGCCTAGATTTAACTTTATTGGTTCTTCCACATTGAGAGAGACCTCTTCCATGCTCCCTAGCATGGAAAGCTAGGGGAAGTAGCTAGAAAACTTAGTAGGAGATCCCAGAAATGAGAAAGCAACCTCAAATTTCCTTGTACCTAACACTAGAACCTTCACAGGCCTTCCAAATTTCATTAGACTACAAAACATCAGCAAAAATCAACCCCATAAGATTTTTTCAAACTAGGGAGGACCTCCCCCAATTTGAGCATTCTAATCTCCATGTGGATGGAAAGGGGGAATCTAAAACTATTAAAGTTTGCATGTAGTTTAACTTTCAAAAGCAACCCAATCCTTTTGGAAGACACTAGACTTTTGGAAGTCATCTAAAACTATTAATATTCTCTACCACCACCCCCCCTTAATGGATTTTCCACACTAAGGAGGATCCCATCCAAACTAAGCATCCTAGCCTTAGTGTGAATGGAGGGGGGAAGCCTTAAAACCCTCTCATAGCCTTCAAAATGATCAGATTTCCACTAGAGACATTGGTAGCTAATACCAGCAACCTATAGACACTCATGCATAGCCAAAACAACCAAAAATAGAAAAAAAGTAGAGTCCCTTGATTTCTCCATGATGGAAACCATCTCTTCCATGTTGGTAAGCATAAAAAAATGGGGAAACCTTGGGAAGACTTCAAAAGTATCCTTAGAGATGTTAAATGAATCCTAAAAGCCTTGTGTGTGTTCTAGGATCCTACCTCCTCATCCTAGAACCCTCATACTCTTTGAAATTAATTAGAATAGCCAAAAAACATTTCCCCCCAATCTTCCATGTTGAGTGTGGAAACTGTAATGTGGAAAAAAGAGGAGAAGCACAAAAATTTCCTAATAACCCTTGAAATGATTAGATTTTTACATTAGATATTAGTAGTCAACACTAGCAACCTTAGAAGCCTGCATGCATAGCTAGATATGACAAAAAAATGGTAAAAATTAGGGTTCCTTAGTTTTTCCATGTTAAAAGCCATACTGCTCAATATGGAAGAAGGAGGAAAATTTTGGGGAAACTCCAAAGTATTCTTCAAACACCTTATTAAACACCTTATAGCCTGACATGAACCCTAAGACTAAAGTGAGCATAGGAAGCCAAAAAGCTACTTCCCCTAGTCTTCCATGCTAAGTGTACTATCCCCAGTGTGGAAAATAGGGGAAATCTCAAAGCCATCTAGGAAATCTCCAAACTAGCCAAACATGACCTCAAACCCTAGTCTTTGATTAGGGAAACCCTAAAGGCACACATGCACAGTTGATTAAGGCCAAAACTAGCCAAAATCTAGGATTCATGATTCTTCCATGCTAGGGATCCCTTCCTCCATGTTTCCCAATGTGGAAATTAGAGGAAGGACTTGTTTGGGGTCCACAAACACCTCATAATGATATCAAATAACCTTATAGGCACTCTAGAACCATGTAGCCATCTTTTGGGGGCCTTCAAACCCCAAATGGAAAAAAGGTGGTTTTCCCTAGCCTCCCATGCTAATCTCCCTATACCTAGCATGGTTTTCCCTAGTCTCCCATGCTAAGCTCAAAAACCACCAACGTTTGACATGAAACCCTAGCCTTTGGCCCTAGCAACTCCATAAGTTAACATGCATAGTCAGTTGTGACCTGAATTGGCCTAGATCTAGGATTATTACTTCATCCACATTAGAGGAGGCTCCTTCCATGTTAGAAAACATGGAAATAAGGGAAAAGGCTAATTTTCTACTTTTGATGGCAAGATGACACTCTTGAAAGCCAAGGATCTACACTGGAGAAGCCTAGGACCTCATAGCCTTAATATTTTGCTTGTTAATCTAATTTTGACCTCCAAAATTTATTCCTCCTAATTTTCCATACTAGAGAAGCTTCCCTAGCATGGAAATAGGGGTGAAGACATTAGATTCCCTTGCATGACCTCCAAACATGTCCAAAATTAGCCAGAAACTTGCAAAATCATGATTTATAGCTTTAGGAGCCTAAGAACCTAGTTAATGTGCTCTTGAACTATCTTAAATTCATAAGACAAGTGTACCCCATTCCTCCATGTCAAGGATACTATGCCCAACGTGAAAAAGTGGGGGAAGCCATTTCAACATGTTTTGACACCCAAAAGTACCTCAAACTACCTTGAAACGAAGCTAGAGAATGCACAAGTTTCAAATCTAGGCTCTAGTTGTCAATTTGAACTCATTTGATTTTGTTTTGATGAAGATTTTGATTCTTCACATTGAACCCCCTCTCTTCCATGTTGGCCAATGTGGAAATGGGGTGGGGGGTGTGAGGGGGAGATGGGGGGTGAGGGGAGGGGAGGAAAGGTTTCAAAACCTATTTTTTAGCCTTTATAATCTTCCTTAGTGCCCTATTTTGGTAGATCTAGCCTTGCACTACCTTGGGGAGGCCTTAGAACCTTAATTTTATACCTCTAGATGCCCCCAAAATCCACTTTCTCTAGTTTCCATGCTAAGGATCTATTCTTCCATGTTAGCTAGCATGGAAATAAAGAAGAACCAATGTGGAAGCCTTAAAACTCTTGATTTCTAGGTCCAAATAGCTTAGAAATAGTCCCAACTAATGCTTGAACTCACTTAGTAGCTTTGTAAACCCAAAACATGGCCCTATAAGGCCTAAAACTAGCAACACCTAATCATTTTTTACCTATATTAGCTAAATTTCACCATGTGCAGCTTGTTTTTCTTTATTTTTGCCTTATTATATAGTGCTTTGGCTTATTTTTAAACTTATGTTGTATTGTTGATCATATTGACCTTCTATGGCCTTTATACACCCTTATGTGTTCTTTATTTACCTTATTACAACCTTATTTTCCTTTTTCTGATCTTTGAAGGGTATTGGATAGTGGGATTTGACCTTCCTAATCACCATTTAACACCATGTGACTATGGCCTACTAATGTCTTAAGCTAGCGTCATGGCCCACTATGGCCTTAAACTAGCATCATGGCCCACTAAGGCCTAAAATGAGTGAAATTGTGACATTTGTTGATCATTTGTAGCTTTATTTCTTATACTTCCCCTTTCTTAATCTTTATTTGACCTTTTCTGACCTCTATTGTACTATGTCAAATTTTCCTTACCTCATTAACGACCTTGGATAACCTTTCTCACATTAGATTTACATGGATAATTTTATAGCATTTTAGCATTATTTATTCATTTTTACCTAGGTTCCACTTAATATGGTTTTGGTTTATATGTAGGATCAATGTATGAGTACTTGGAAGCAAATTAGTTTGCCTTTGTATTTACATGGACCTCATAGTGTTGTTGAATGATGTATTAACCCTAATTTCCTAGAGCTTGAGTCTAAGAGTCTTGTAGACCACATAGCCTCATAGAGAAACCTCTAGAATGGCCTAAAACCCTAGTTAAAACCCTTGACTTAGAGGTAGGTGTCATAACCAAAGACTCTCTAGTTGAGGTTCTTGTCACAACACATAGTGGTAAGGAGAAAATCCTTAAACTAATTTTCTCACTAGAACCTCAACAAGCTCAAGACATCCCCAAGGCCCTACAAAGCAACATTAAGGTCTTTGCCTAGTCATATGAAGACATGCTAGGCCTAAACCCATGTTTACTCTAGCACAACATCAAACAAGATCCTAGCATTAGATCAATTTAGCAAAAAATGTGCAAAATTAGGCTTGATTTGGCCTTGGTAGTTTACGATGAGATCTCAAAGCTTAACCAAGCTAGTTTGATTAGGGCTATTAACTACATAGAATGAGTGTACAACATAGTGATAGTCCTTAAGAAAAATTGGAGTATTCATATTTGCATTCATTTTCAAGGCCTAAATAAAGTAACCATCAAAGTATGACTTCCCTTTGCCTAGTATTGATCAACTTATTGATACTACGGTCAAACATGCCTTATTGTTCTTTATGGATGAATTCTTGGGATACAACCAAATTAGGATCAACCAATAACATTAACTTAGCATGATCTTCATTGGTTGATCCTAATTTGGCCTAAACCCATGATACTATGATCAACCAATGCCATGTTTACTCTTGTTATACTATGATGCATTTTGGCCTTAAAAATGCTAGAGCAACCTATCAAGTCATGACCTATATATTTAGTGATTACATGTTAGGTTTGATCAACGATTACATAGATGATATAGTTGTTATGTCCAAAGTGATCAATAACCATGCCAATGACCTAAATCTTGTGCTTAAACAATGTCTCAAATACAAGCTTAGGCTCAATCCCAAGAAATGTGTCTTTTCTGTTAAGACCAGCAAGATGCTTGGCTTTGTAGTCTTTGAAGTAGGGATACGTATCGATCCTAATAAGGTTAAGGCCATATCTAAATTAGTAGCACCTACCAACCTTAAGGAGCTTTAGGGATTACAAGGTAGGTTACAATTTATTCATAGATTTATTGCTAGGATTACGAATAATTTACAATCCATACAACACTTTCTTAAGAAAGGAGTTCACTATGAGTGGATGACTCAATGCTAAGAGGCCTTTGAAAACCTTAAGTGAGAGTTGACACAACTACTGACATTCCATATTTTGCAAGAGGGTAAACTATTTTACATTTACCTTGCCATCTCTAACACATCCATCACCTTTCTACTCTATTAGAAACATGATGATGGAGTAGAAATGCCTATATACTACCTTAGCAATGCATTAGTAGCCCATAAGACTTGATACAATGAAGTGGAGAAATATTGTCTAGAACTAGTTTTCTCTTTGGAGAAGTGGAGACACTACCTCTTTAGAAGCCAAGTAAACATCATTTGCAAGGATAACATACTCAGAGCCATAACAACCAACATCTATGAATGTAGCCATATAGCCTAATGTAAATTCATAACCTTGAAGTTTGACCTTCATAAGCTATAGCCATACAAATCACAATTTCACCTATTGATAACCAAGTAGCCATAGATCCTGAGTTCCCT
The DNA here is from genome assembly GCA_015680685.1 of Gnetum montanum. Classification (NCBI taxonomy): domain Eukaryota; kingdom Viridiplantae; phylum Streptophyta; class Gnetopsida; order Gnetales; family Gnetaceae; genus Gnetum; species Gnetum montanum. The sequence continues at coordinate 48,388 of MNCI01011234.1, forward strand.
GATGAGCATATTAATGTAGTTAGCCAAGTTCTCAAGGGTTATGAGGTGGTCATACACTTTGATGAAGCTTGAACTACACATGGGGCTAGTGCCATTGCCATCATAATATTTCCATCTACTAAAATTTGACCCTTCACCTATCAATTTGAGTTCCCATGTACCCACAACAGAGTGGAGTATGAGGGTTTGATCAAAGGGATGATCGTAGATTGAGACCTAGGAATTAGATTCTTAATGATCAAAGGTGATGAACAACTTGTGGTTAACCAAGAAATCAAGGTGTATGAGTGTAAGATAAAATACTTGCAATCACACTATGGCCTAGGGAAGAAATTGCTATAGTAATTAATAAACATAATATCCAACACACACCTTGAAATTAGAACACCATAGCTGATGTAATAATAATGTTGGCCCTTAGTGTGATGCTATATGCATTTAGTAAGTTTTCCACTTTAATCTTGGATTGTGCTACTTCCATCACACAGAACATTAAGGATACCATTATGGCTATCATTCATGTTGCTTCTCCTAGGGAATGGTATGATGATATCAAATCTTACCTAATGCATGGTGAATCCTCACAAGGCCTAACTACTACTCAAAGGGATGTTGTACACAAGAAAGTGAAGCAATATGTCATCATAGATGATAACACATTATGTCGACGAACCTATGACAACATACTCCTAAAGTGCTTAGGTAAAACCAAAGCTAGAATAGTCCTAGAGGAGGTCCATGAAGGTGTCTATGGAGGACATATAGGACTTAGAGCTATGGCCGCTAAGATTATTTAGTTAGGCTACTATTAGTCCTATATGAAAAATGACTGCTTGTAGAAGATTAAGCGATGTGACACATGCCAACGATATAATAACCTTATACATGTACTGCCAACTAAGTTTCATACCACTCAAATAACATGCCCATTTTAATGATAGGGGTTGGATATCATTGGATTCATAACGCTTAAGTCTTCTACTGGGCATACCTTCATCATCACCATAACCAAATACTTTACAAAGTGGGTTAAGGCTATTTCCCTAAGGAAGACTACATCCAAGTAAGTCTGCAAATTTATCCTAGATAATACTGTAGCTTGTTTTGGCATACACATTACCATAGTTATGGAAAATGATCCACAATTTAGTATCTATAAAACAAAATATTTCTATCATGACCTAGGCATTAAGCATTCTTTCTCATCCCCTTATTACCCTCAAGCCAATGGACAAGTAGAAGAAAGAAACAAGGCCATCAACAACTTACTCAAAAACATGCTCAACAATAGCAAGAGAAAATGGCATGAGAAGCTCATCCATGCACTATGGGCATACATGATAACCTATCACATGACAATCAGTGTAATCACTTATAGCTTGGTTTATGATTCTAAAGCTATTTTACCTCTTGAATTATAGGTGTCATTGCTCTAAGTAGCCTTCACTAACTTCATCAATAATGCACACAATAAGAAGTTGTGAATAATGGCCTTGGACTTGGTGGAGGAGCAACATATGCAAGCACTTACTCATGTCAAATACTATCAAGAGAGGAAAAAGTGGTAACATCACCATAACTTGATTATGTGCAAGATCAAAGAAGGTGACTTGGTCCTCAAAACTACCCACAAGTATGTAGACAAATTCTTAGCCAACTGTGAAGTGCCCTTCTTTGTTAGCAGAGCCTATAGGAATGATGCATTCAAAATATCTGACATGAATAGGAATGTGTTAGCCAATTTGGTCAATCATTCCTATCTAAAGTGATACTACATGTAACCAACTATCATCGACAAGTTAGCCTACTTTTAATAGCCTACTAGGGCCTTAAATTTGTAGCATGGCCAATCACAACCTTAAACTAGTGAGTTTAGTAACCTAGATAGATTGTTTTTATAATCTCATATGACCTATATGCATTGTAGCATTATAATATGTAGTGATGTTTTGTAGTCTTTGTTGGTGCCTCGTGAGTTAATCCTCTAGACACCAACAAAGAGAGGCCATTGAAACACCACAAAAAGTTTTTATGTTATAGCCAATTTTACCATGTAGCCTTCACTGCATGAAACTTGAGGTAAAACTTTATTATAAATGTGAGGATTGTAACACATGGAGGAACATCTCACATATCCCATACTTTTGGGGATAAAAATGCCTCATAACTAGTCAAATCCTCATTTCCCATCTTAAAAAAGTCATCTAGTATTTATATTTGGGCTTGGGAAGGTTAAAAATATCTTTTGGAATGTCAAAAATCATAATTTAATGGGTTTTATAGGAGGTATACATTTTTCTACGTTGGGAACACTTGTAGGGGTGTAGATCTCACCTACCCCTAGTGTGGAGAAGTGGGGGATTTTTACTTATCTTAGAAAATTTTTCCACTAATGTGAAGACTTCATGCTTAGCTTAGAAACCTTCCCCACTTAACGTGAAAGTTTCCCCCTATGCATCATTGAACTTAGAAGTCGGGGAGGAGGATGAATGAGTTTCCCAAAATTAAAACTTAAAGAACCAAATCATGTACACCAAATTTAACATGGTTTCCCAACTTGGGTAGTACACACTCAGAGGGTAGATCATAAGCACACCTCTAGACTTTCTTGCTCTCAAAATATGATTGAAGGGTGCACATCTTGTATAGTCTTCAAGCTCTACTCTGGAGTGCTATGTTGCAACACCAACCACTCAACTTCACAAGGTTCTATTAGGCTTGGAATGTGGTTTTTGGGCTTTCACAACCTCTACAATCTTGAGCTCTACACTACAGTTTTATACCACAACACCAACAATGCAATCATGCAGGAGCTCAACAAGCTCAAGCAAGATGCCTTCTCACAAGAAACACATCAACCCTGTAGAGCAATAAGGGAGAACAATTACAAAGGATGCATGCAACTTAGCTTGATGCTCCTTGTATGTTTAGGTACAACACACTTTACAATGCCAAATGATGATATAATTAGGAGCAATAGAGAATACAAGGATTACAAAAATTATTGTACAATGATTACTCATGAGCTTGCACTTTTTCCAATGCATATGAAGTCTTCTTATAACTATCATGTTTCTAAATCCATCTTGGAACTTGTGCAATGGCTAGCCAATAGTCATTAATGGTCATGGGAGACATCTTTTTCATGCCTGAGATGTCTCATTGAAATTACCTTCTACTTTGGTAAGGCATCTTTGTTTGGAAAAGACATCTTTCTATAATTGTCATTATGGTAGACATCTTTGTCTAGAGAAAGATGTCTTTCTAGAATTGGCTTGGATTTTGTAAAGATGTCTTTTCTTGGTGGAAGACATATCTACCTAATGAAAGATGTCTACTATTTCTTGAATATGTCTTTACTTAACACCACTCCAATTCTACCATGATGTCTACTGCTTCTCCGAGACATCTTTTTTCATATTCTCTTGTCTTTTAAATTCATCATTCCTTTTTCAATCTATGTCTCAATCCAAGTTCTTATCATACAAGCATAAAAATCACACATACATACAAATAACATTATCTTTTATTTTTCTTAATGTTTTAACATACCAAAAACAAAAGGTCCACAATCTCCCCCTTTTTGGTAATGTCCAAAACTTAGAGAAAAATGGGTTAGCATTTTCCCAATAATAATAGCACATTCTCCCTATTTTTTGACATAACCAAAAAGGATAAAGCATAGCATAGAAAGAAATAAATCATATAAAAAATATACTAAGAGAAAGCATTAAGACATAAATTCCTATGATAGCTAGGGATGAGGATAAGTGTGGAGGTTCAATGACATGTAAATCAAAGTAAAGATAAGAATAAATGACAAAGGTAAACCACATAGAGATAACATGGAAAACACACCATTTTTCCATAATCATTTGTAAATAATTATATACCATAATATCACAAGAATACAACTATCCATAGCTATCAAGTCGCATCAATTACATATGTGCAAAGTCCCTAAATCACATATGTGCAGGCCAAAAATGTCTCATCCTTTTTGAGCATCTAAAGGAGAGAACAAACAACCTACCAAGGTTTTAGTTACTAACTTCAGTAGCATCTTCGGACTCAGAATCCATTGTTTCTTTAGATGGATGATAAGTTTCTTTCTCAGTATCATTAATGTTGGTGTTGGAATGACTAGATTTTTGAGTGTCCTTATTAGAGAACTCAACCTGCTGCACTAGAACCCACCTAGGATGAAGCTACACTCAAAACTAAGAGGAAGCTAGTGAAGCTGATGGAGTTTGTGGTTCCTAAATTGGAACCCATTGGGACATAGTCCCAAAGATGCTCTCCATAGCCATTTACTCAAAATATCTAGGAGCATTAGTAGGAGGTAGAACCATGGGAGTAGGAGGGATTGGAACATGTTGCTCCAACTACTCCCCCTGGACATCAGTTGGGGGTTCCTTTGGCTCAAAATATTACTCCATCCCTAAGTCATATGTGCATGAAGGGCCTGCTATTGAAGAATAGCATGGAGGAATAGGAATTTCCTCCTCACTATTAAAGATAGGAGTAGTGATCTCCTCAAATACTTGTCCATTAGAGGAAGGAGGAATCCCAGCTCCAACCAAACTCTTACATAAGTAAGGGCTCATTCCAAGCTTTCCAATGGCCTAGGAAATGGGCTAAAATGGCTTCTTTAGAGAAGAACTAATCTAAGAACTAGAATATTTTGATCATCTTAACTAGGGAGATGCTTTATTCTTTTGTTTTGGAGGTTTGGTGCTAGGTCCTACTTTGGTTTTATGGGAATTACTCCTCTTCTCGACATACTAGTTGAGGCTTCTTTTTCCTTTCAACAATTCTAATATAGTTACACCCCTATGGTGAATCAACAAGTTAATAAGGTAGGGGTATCCAAGGATTCTCTCCTTGGCATAGAGGCTTAGAATTTCCTAGCAAAGAGTGTGCCCTAGATCAAATGGTAAACTTGTAAGTAGATAATATAGTATAAAACCCTAGGATGGCAACAAATAACTATAGCTACCTCCTATTACCATGATGTTATACAAAACAATGAATGACAAGGTGAAGTCATCAAGACTCTTCTTGCTCCTCTCAATATGACCCTTATCAAATGACATATCTCTCCCAAACAAAACATACCAAAATTCATCATGTACTACAGACATTATACCATTTGTGTAAATATCATGCATAGACTCAATGGTAACTTGGAAGACATTAGAACTAGATATTTCCAATAATGCATTCACAATTTGTAGAGGGACTTGAAAAAAAATTCCACCAATAGAAGATGTGAATGCCATAATAACAGTGTTAAAAATAACAATATTATAGTAGAATTTCCTAATTAACACTTCAAGGACAAGAAAATTCATGGAAATGAAGGTAGTCCTCTTCAAAAGCTTGAAGTAATCTAATAGAGTTTGTTGTCTATGAAGTGGAAAAGCAAGAGAATGATAAAAAAAATCATAGTGGTTCTAGTTGCATCAAACCTATGTTAAGCACTTGTGCTTCAAAACTAAGGCATGTAGGAATGTGGTGCACTACCAAAACTACCTCTTGAATGTTTCTTGTGTGGTGCCATGGAGGTTCCAATCTTCTTGTGGACCATCTCTATTAGAAATCACTGCAAATTGCTACAAATTGTGGAGCCGTAGTCATATCTATGGGGTAGATATAAAGGGATGCGATAAAAATGGTGGTTTTTTCTTTTATAGTGATGGAAAACAAGGGCTTTTGAATGAGAAAGAAGATGTATTTTTTGACACAAAGATATCTTTCCTACATGTTGAAGTTACAAAGACATCTTTTATTTATAGAAGACATCTTTCCCTTTTGAAAGATGTCTTTCATGAAAAAAAAAATAGAATGAGATTTGCAAATGATACCAAAGGTTTATAGTCTTAATAAGATCTTAAAAAAAAAGAAACTTACCTCTACCTACTTGTCATGCTGTTGAAAGGTGGTAGAGCTTAGAGAGCTAGAAAATGAGTTTCCTCTTTTGAGAATTCTCCTCTCAATTGAACTTCTCGAATGTCCAAGGCATGACTTACTCTTACAAATATATTGGTGAAGATGTCCTAATGCTCTTGATTCAATGGTTTAATTCTCCATTTTTTAATAGATTTGGTCCCTTGAGTTGACTTCTAGTATTCTCTATGATTCTACATAATATCCTATCTTAGTGCACTTTGATAAAACCAAGGAGTCTTGTGATATGACTAGGTATTCATATGATAGAACTTTACATTACACTTCCATTGTTTATGCCTAAACTTATTACAGTAATAACATCTAACCCTCTTATTGTAGAAACATTAATTAGAATGATCAAACCTTCAAAGAGTCTTTTGATGGATAGGAGCTTCTTCTAATGTAGCATCCTTACTTTTTGATGATTTCTTTATATGGGATGGTACTAGTGCAAGCTCTTCTTTTTTTGAATAGCATCCAAGTCCACTTTTATCTTGTGGAATTTTTCCTTGTCCTAGTACCATTCTAAGGAACTCCTTTCCCTTCATCGGTCATTCATTTATTAGTTTAACATCCATAACTTCCACTTTGGCCTATTCTAAAGATGAGGTTAGCTTCTCATTCTTAGCCCTTATGTCTGAGAGCTATTTATCAAGATCAGAAATAGTCAAATTTAACAAGGATATTTCATGATATTTAGACTTAACTTATTTATTTAACTTATTGCAAAGATTTTAAAAATTTAAAAGTTCTTTATACAATAAATCAAACCTCTCATCATCATTTAGTTCAACATATGATGAATCATCATTAGTGAGAGCCTTGTAGATGAGCTAAGATTTTTTTGCATTTTCCTTTACTTCTTCTTCACTTTGCTTCCCATCATCCCAACTTGTATAAAATTTAGGATTCTTTACTTCTTTAGTGAATTTATTCTTGAATTGCATCCTGAAGCTACTAGGACATTCAAAGGCCACATGGCCTCTTCCACCACACATCCAATATTCTATAGAAGAGAAATCTAAATTAGAATTTAAGAGATTCTGACCTCTACCTTTAAGATAATTGAATCTTTGCTAATATGTTTCTTTGTTTCTTCTAGAGTTTGGTCATTGTAGCTTCCTAGTGAGAAAAATGATCTCATCTTTATTACCCTCAACATGGTCATTGAGGTCCTTCTCCTTTGAGGAAGTCTTCAAGGCAATGGGTCTTTCCTGAATATCTTGTTCACTTATGAGATTCATTTCATAGGCAATGAAAGCACTTTGAAGTTTCTCAAATTTCAAAGTTGAGAAATATTTAATTTCTTCCATGGTTGTGACCTTTAGTCTAAACTCCAATTGTAGAGTTCCAATCATTTTGATGATGATATCACTTTCAAGTAGATCCTTTTCTATTCCTCTAATGGCTGCAACAAGATCATTAGCTATAGAGAAATAATCCTTTATAGTCTCACCTTCTCTTATTTTTATTTTATCATAGTATATTTGTAAAACTAATAATTTTGATTTCTTAACTATAGATGTTTCCTCATAAGTAGCTTCTAAAGTTTGCCAAATTTCTTTGACCATTTTACATCCTGCTACTCTATTAAATTCAAATCTATTCAATGCATAATATAAAGAATTTTTTGCTTTTAAATTAAACATGAACTTATCCTTTTTCTCTTGTGAAAATTTGTTACAAGGTGTGATGTTGCTAGTGGAGCTATTGACAAGTGAAGCATGGCCTACAAGGATTGACACCCACACTTCAAATTCCATGGATTTGAAGAATCTTTTCATTCTAGCTTTTTAATTGGTGAAGTCAAGTCTATCAAATATGCATAGCTTTATGTAAGATGTCCCCTCCATTGTTCACTCTTGAGGTTAATGATGATAGAAAAGAGTAAAAAACTCTAATCCTACTTGTGGATTGTTGAACTTAGAAAGGGGGATGAATGAGTTACCTTAAATTAAAACTTAAAGAACCAAAGGACACACACCAAATTTACTATGGGTTCTCAACTTGGGTAGTCCACATTCAGAGGATAGATCACAAGCACACCTTCAAACTTTATTGCTCTAAAAACATGTTTGAAGGATCCATACCCTGTATAGCCTTCAAGTCCCACTCCGGAGTGCTATGCCACAACACTAGCCACTCAACCTTGCAAGCTCTTTTCAAGATTAGAATGTGGTTTTTAGGCTACCACAACCTTTACAATCTTGAGCTCTACATAGGAGTATTGTACCGCAACACCAAAAACTCAATCCCATAGGATCCCAATAATCTCAAGCAAGATGGCTTCCATCAAGAAGCACATCAACCCTATAAGGTAACAAGGGAGAATAATTACAAGGGATGAATGCAACATAGTTTGCTAATCCTTGTACATTTAGGTACACCATACTTTACATTGCCAAATGATAATATAATGAGAGGCAACAGAGAATACAATGATTACAAAATTATTGTATAATGATTACTCATGAGCTTGCATTTTTTTAAATGCATATGAAGTCTTTTTATAGTTTTCATATTTCTAAATCCATCTTGGAACTCATGTAATGACTAGCCAATGATCATTAATGATCATGGGAGATGTATTCTTTGTGACTAAGACATCTCTCTAAAATTACCTTTTATTTTAGAAAGATATCTTTGTTTGGTAAAGAAATCTTTCTGGAATCTTCATTATGGAAGACATCTTTGTCTAGAGGAAGACGTCTTTTTGGAACTAGCTTGCATTTTGTGAAGATGTCTTTGCTTGGTGGAAGATGTCTTTGCCTGATGAAATATGTCTACTATTTCTTAAAGAAATCTTTACATAAGATCCCTATAATTCTACCATGAATTTTTTGTTTCATAGAGATTTCTTTCTTCATCTTCCTTTGTCCTTTGAATTCATCATTCCTTGTCCAATATAAGTCTCAATCCAAGTTATTATCTTGCAAGCACAAAAATCATACATACACAAAAAAAAACTTATCTTCCATTTTTCTTAATGTTTTGACATACCAAAACCAAAAGGTCCACACCCCCTAGGATGAGAATTTCATCCCCCTAGTGTGAAAGCCACAATAGCCAAATTTCATCACGCCATGCACTCCAACATTAACCGACCACTTCAGTAAGGATGGTAGAAGGCTCAACATGGAAGATTCACCTCTAGTGTAGAAGGTATGCTCTTGTTACTATTTATATTAAATGGAATTACAATGGGGGAGGAAATTACTATATATGATAACCCACCATATTTGGGCAATCATCTCACATGAACAAGGAAGAAATTTGCAACAATTTGGTAGCCAATTTGTAGCCATGGTGTAGGCAAATTAAAGCCATTTTGCAGCCCCATTCATGATCCAAAATCTATAAAAACGAGCCTTAAAAACACCATTTATGGACTCAATAATTTTCTCAAGGTTTCACACTTTTGCAATTCAATATTGTTGGTGTTGGTTAAAAAATTCAGCAATTTTTCACAGTTCTACACTTGAGCATTCTCAAGCACTCAATAGTTCTTGAAAGCCTTCACACTTGTATTCTCTTAAACCAAGCATGGAAACCTAGTGACCTTGTAACCACATTTTGGATTTGTGAATTTTGAAGCTTCACATTACACTCTAGGGATTCCCTACTTCCAGCATAAAGCACTTGGATAGATTAGATTCTTCACACTTCTCAACCCCCATGATAGAAAACATCGTAGATTTGGAGTAGTAACATAGGAGGCTCAACAACATTGAAAGTGGTAGGACATTTGGCTCATGGAGTTGACTTCATTGGCTTCAATAGACCTTGAATCCCACTCCAAGTGAACCCCCTACTACCCATTCAAGAACCATTTGTACACATTTCTCTAACTTATTCTTTATCCTTTCTCAATAAAGTTTCAAGTTTTTGGATTTTTTATAGAAAAAATATGTTTATTTTTTGTTCATTATTTAAATCTGTTATAATTTTTTTGCATTTCATTTTTATTACACTCTTTTGAAATCCTTCTTAAAGTCCTTGATTGATCTACTATACTGGATAGGATACCTTGAATCCCATTTTTCCAAAGGCCTTAGGGATTTGAGGTTGAGGAGTACTACATTGGATCCATTAGTCTTTTCAATGATTAATTTTTTTAGTTGCAACATGTGGGAGGAGTAATCTAACCCCCCAGCATAGAAACTTCATCCCTAGCATGGAAAATCCATGCCCATAGCATAGAAGCAACATCGACCAAATTTCAACACTCCATTAACTTTAGTGTTGACCATGCACTCTAGCAAAGATGGTAGAAGACCTAGCATAAAAGAACAAAGTCACCATAGATTGTGTAACCATTTTACTATTTATAGTAATGAAATGGCCATGGGGGTAAATCCCAAATACCATTTTGAGGTTTCACACTTTTTGCATTTTGAGCATTTTGTAATTGTAGTGTCTTAGAGATCTTGCACACTAGAAAAACAGAGCTTCTCAAACCCATCTTAGCATGGAACCATTAGAGCCTTGTGATCCCAATTCGGATTTGTGAGCTTTGAGCTTCTACATTGCACTTCTAAGATCCTTAACTCTAAGAATAGATCATTTTGGAAGACCAAATCCTTTACACTTCTCAACCCCCCTAGTAGTAGCCAACATTGCATATCTAGAGCAATAGTAGAGGAGGTTCAATAGCATTAGGAGTGGTAGGATATCCAAATCATAGAGTTGATTACATCAACTTTAATGGATCCTAAAGCCCCATTAAAGTGAATCCCTTTTTCTCTTACATGACTAATTTTTGTGTACACATCCCCTAAACTTATTCTTTATTTTTAATAAAGTTTTAGTTTTGTGTGCAATTCTTATTTTCTTTCTATTTTTTAGATTTGCATTCTTGTTTTTGCATTATGCATTATGCATTTTGTAAGTTCCTGGGTGATCTTCTAGATCATCCAAGGCACCTTGAATCCCATTTTTAGAGGTCCTATGGATTCAAGGTTGAGGCTACTATGCTAGGATTTTTGATTTTCTAGTGATGAAATTTTCTTATTGTAATAGTTTTTTGATGCTAGAAGGAGGGCATCCATCCAATTTCATCATCAAAATCAATTTTTCCCATAACCAACATTGTTCTCCTAGCTGAAATTTGTGATTTGTTACACCAAAAATCCTTTGAATATTTTCACAACCAACACTACCACTCACATCACCACAATAAAATCCTTAGTGTGGAAGATGCAGGTGCATAGGTTTTGGATTTTCACAACACCTACTATGAATTCATTAACCAAAACTAGCATTGGTACAATATGAAAAATATCCCTCCTGGTTGCCAAATTTTTTTTAGTTTTCTAGTGTTGATGATTTCAACAACCAAACCCCCATCCCTCCTTTCAACCTAAGGAAATTGACAACCTACTAAAACTACTTTTTGATGAAAATCCATGTTTCTACCTTGGTTCTAAAGCCCCTCCCTTTTTCACCAAAGTTGGCTAGGAAGGTGTGAGATCTTTCTATCTCATCCCTCCCTTCCTTTCCCCCTACTTCACCCAGCTTAGAGGCAGCTAGGAAGCCCAACATGGGTGAGGTTTAGAACCATATTCTTGGCTTTCCATTTTTAGCAAAGGGATGTACCTCCCTTAAACCCCCACTTACTATTTATAGTAAGTAGCTTGTTTTAAGCCATTTTTTCTTCTTTTACCATTTTAAAATTTTTCTTCCTAGAATTTACTCCTTTTTCCATGTTTTATAACCTATCATAGGCCTTTTTCAGCATCATAGCCATGTCTTTCCAATAATTGACCAAGTTGCCTTTCATAGTTACTAACAATGGATCCAACCAATAAATCATAAGTGTACAAAACCCCAAGGACCTTGCTATCATTAAGTGTAGGTAGTCTTTGAGACTTAAGGGATGAAGTCCTAATTTTTTTTCCATAAATAAAGATCACTACAATTACATTTATGCTAACATGTAGGCTAGTATGCTAATTTTATGTGTGGAAGCGGAAGCTAAAAGAGAATTTGAGCTCATACATCGAGACAAGAAGGAATACATCCCTTTCTCGTATAATAAAAATTCCCTCAACAACACCTATGCTTGCATCTTATGTTAGTTGATTAAGATGGATGAAGAGAATGAAGAGTATATCTTAGAGGAGCAAGAGAAGGAGAAGCATGAGTTTAGGGAAGAATCCAAGCTCAAAAACATCCTAGGTGCATTGTTTTAAAAAAAATCTTCCAAGGCCATAGTGCCTTCACCTATCCCCTTGGTTTTCTCTATGGGCTAGGAGTCACCATCCTCTACACCTTCCTACCTAACAAAGATCAATCCCACACTAGTCATTACGGTGGATCAAACACAATCAGTGTTGCAGCTAGTAATGCTTCCTCCTAGTATCACCCTTAATACTTCCTCCTGGTTTCCCCATCCCTAAATTCAACAAGTGCAATGGAGAAGGTGATCCCAATGCTCACCTTGTTACCTTTTTCCCTAAGTGCTTATTGTTGCAACCATGGCTACACATCATGATAAGTAGTTTTCCTATGTCCTTGATAAGAAAAGTGCTTGACTACTACTGTGCCCTACCTAGAGGATCTATATCCTTCCTTGAGGACCTAATAGCCCAATTCATCAACCACTTGAAGTATAACTTAAAGCCCAAAACTACGGTTAACCAACTAATGAAGGTCAAGTAGGGACCCCTTGAACTGGTGCATAAGTTCATCCAATGATGGAATGGTCTTCTTAATGAAATACCAAAGCTTATAGCCAAACAAAATATTTTGGCTATATTTAAGGGGGTGGTTAATGATGTTATTAAGCCCATGCCATATTACCTTGATCCACAGTCACTTAGTCAAGCATTCTCCAAAATCATAAACATAGAGGATGCCACAGAAGCTAGTCATGATCCTACTTATTTGGCATACAAAAACTAACACATGCTGAGGGATAAAGAGAAGGGTAAACAAAACAATGTAGTTGTAGCAATGGTAGCCAAGGAAGAAAAAACCACTAACCAAGGGACAATAAACAATCAAGCCAAGACCCTTGCTAATAACTGTGATAACTAGCCATCAATCTATGAGGCAACTACATCGACTATACCTAAGCCTATCTTTAAGTGAAAGGACAAGACAAAATATGCTAGTTTACCTTTAAAGCCATCTAAACTCTTGGATCAACTATTGAAGAGTGGAAGAATCCAATACAAGTATATGTTAAAAGCTACTCATAAAAAACATGAGAGCCTATGTGAGATAGCCAAGGACATCACTCAAGAATCCAAGGATGATCCACAACTACCTAAATATTTCAAGCTTAACTGCTTTTGTCATTATCATCAATTACCTTTTCATGACATTGACTTCTACCTCACACTAAAAGATGACCTACAAAGTATGATAGATAGAGGCAACTTGATCCTTGATGCATCCAACCCTATTTGACCCCAAAAGTAATCAATGCATGTGTATAAGGATCCATTGAACACCAAATATTGATCATACATCATATCAGTGTTCAATATTGATGAAAATTATATGTCCATGAGGGAACTATATATGGTTAGGATACCTATCACCCCTCACCCCCCACAATGAGAGGACCTCTTTAGCTTCTACCAACTCAAGATCCCCTTTTGTTGTGAGGATACTGCCACCCACGCTTCATAGCGAATCCTTTATCATCAAGGTGTCCCAACTAGCCATAGCCCAACCAACCACCATAACCATACAACAACCTTCCATGGTGGCTAATGCTATAGCCTCTTCCTCACAATAAAGAGATGACAACCAAAAAGCCTCAACCAATCAAAGGAATAAGCATAAGTAAAATCCTAATAACAAGGATGACAAGCAACTCAAAGCATGGAAGGAAGTGGATCCACAAAAATCCCACTCTTGTATTGTCTATGTCAATGACCTTCTTTTCCCAACCTTCCTCAACCAAAAAACCACAAGAGAATTCCAAAAACAAAAGCTAGAAGAAAGAGGAGAGACTGAAAAAACAACAACCTAAGGCTGAGGTTTGCATTTTTGAGCTCATGGAGAAAGTAAAGCACAATCGAGGTAACAAACCCATGGACAACAATAAGAACTTCCTCAATGCGATGAAATAGGTCAAGCAATCCCTCAAGCCAATGAACATAACTTTGAGCCTATAAAACTTGATCATGAATTTCACTATATATTGTGAGGTGCTAGTTAAGATGTTGACTTCCATTTCCATTAGTAAGGATATCCCAACTAGTGAGGAGTCCATCCATGCAATGGTGGTTCCTTCTTCATCGAGGGAGAAGAAGTCAACATTGCTAGTGTTTTATGATAGTGAAATCAAGGCCATCCCCCAAAATGGCAAAGTAACTAGGGCTCCTCTTTTCATCATAATTTAGGTGGGGAAGTTTATGGTGCATTGGGTGCATGTTGATGATGGTGCCGCAACTAATGGTATCTCATGTACCATTGTTGAATGCTTGGACTTGATAGAGTAGATAGAACATACAACAATTGTAGCTCTCACATCCTTCAATGCATCATGGGATGCTATTAAGGGGTCATTCTTCTTAGGATTTATGGTAGGGGATTAGTTCCACACAACCACTAATTTCTTGATAGTAGAGGAAATGCTAGGGTTCAACCTAATCCTTGGAAGATCTTTGTTGGCTTAATTATGAGCTGTATCCTCACCCATCCACCAAGAGATTCACTTACTTACGAGGGAGGTGAAATCATTAGTCATGGTGATAATGTGATTCTCCTAATGGTCAACAATGTGGATATAGAGTAGGGATTTAAAGTGGAGTTTTAGGAAAAAATTCCTAACCATGAAGTTCAATAACCTGTAAGAGAGAAGAAAGCTAAGAACAACAACGTTGGGCAATGGGATGTGCTTTGGGAGAAACTCCATTTCAACATCCTTAGCAAAGGGGATGTTGAATACAAACTTGTGCAAACCAGATCTTACACATTTTCAAATCTTTCAAAAATTAGGAAGAATCTATTCAAATGATGTACACCCTAATCCTTCAACCCCATGTCTTTATGGCCATCTAACCATATGTACTAATAGCCTTTTAGCTAGAATTTTCTTTGTTAACCTATTGTGTCTTTTTGTACATTTTATTTTATGCATGTAGCCTAGAAATTTAATTTAATTTTCATTTTTATTAAAGTTTTTTCCTTTAAAACTAGAAAACCCATAAAAAAATTTAAAATAGAAAATCACCATCCACCATGGCATAAAACTAGCAATGTAACATGACTTGTCATGGCCTTAAACAAGCAAAAAAAACATATTGAGGGTCCACCATGGCCTAAAACTAGCAACATAATATGGCTTGACATAACCTAAAATTGGCTAAACACTTAAACAACTTGTTCCTACCATGACCTAAAACTAGGAAGCATCTCTTTTATCCTATTTATGTTTTAGCTCATAATCGCATCGTTCAGTCTTTTAACTTTATAGCCAAGACAAACATAGCCATTTACAACTTGTATATCACTAGAATAATATACAACCAAAAATAAAACCAAAAATTTAAATTTAAAATTTTCATAACATACATANGAAAATTTTAAATTTAAATTTTTGGTTTTATTTTTGGTTGTATATTATTCTAGTGATATACAAGTTGTAAATGGCTATGTTTGTCTTGGCTATAAAGTTAAAAGACTGAACGATGCGATTATGAGCTAAAACATAAATAGGATAAAAGAGATGCTTCCTAGTTTTAGGTCATGGTAGGAACAAGTTGTTTAAGTGTTTAGCCAATTTTAGGTTATGTCAAGCCATATTATGTTGCTAGTTTTAGGCCATGGTGGACCCTCAATATGTTTNCCAATGTCTCCTGATGCCTGAAATACAACAACAGAAATCCAATTAGTAACCAACAACTAACACTATAACTTAAACCAATCCAAAAATAAAACTAAAACATAAAATACATTAAACCTGTGGGGAATCCAGCTCCATAACCTCTGAGGATAGATGTTCAAGACCATCCTCCAAATGATGGAGAATTTGATCTTTCATCAAGTTGGCCTAGTCAATATCCCCAAAATTAATGCTTATGAGGATGCTAGTTCCATCCACTTTGGTCCAAGTAGGTGGTTCTTGAGTGACTGTAGCTACAAAATTCTCACATGCAATAGTGGTGATCTAAGAAGCAAGAGATTTTTCTAGCATGAGAGTTCTCTCAAAGTACTAGTAGGAACTCTCCACCTCAATTTCCTAAATGAACAGCTCTCTCTTTCATAATTCAATTAACTCCTCTTTGAGCCACTTTAAGTAAGCCTCTTGATTAGCCATATATTATTATTTGTGGTCCTTTTATGTCTTACCCCACTCTAGGACCCATGCACTATGTTCTTTTTGATCCTCAACCTTTTGGAAGATGAGATCCATGTACATTCACTGGTCCTCCATCTCCCATGAGAGTGCCAACTTATCATGGATGACATTCTAGTAGTGGATCCATGTGATATCTTTAGTATGTAAGTTCTCTAAGTTGTCCACTTGGGCTTCCACAAAGGCCTTGCATTCCTAAAGTTCCTTGATAGTTGTAGCTTGCCCCTAGGTCTCCTCCCTCAAGGCCATAACTTACTCCCATAGGGATTTGTTGGACCTCTTCATATTTCATGAATTTTTTTCACATGAAATTGCAAGATTAGTAGTAGTTTCATACAACTTTAAGGATACACTCTATACATCAGAGGGAAGCTTTTACAAAGAGAAAAACTCCATGTCTCAATTAGGATCCCACTCTACTAATGGTACTAAAAATAACATAAAACCATAAAATCTAACTATGAGCATAGTTCACAACCTAAGATAATGATAACATAAACATAACCTATAACATAGCAAAACAACTCAAGCATAGGAAATAAAGTTTTTACCTATCTTGGGTGCAACTTGTTGCAACCAATCAATGATTTCCTTGGTCATCCTGCACATAAACTCCATCTTCTATGGGACCTTTGCCCATGGTTTCATGTAAAACATAGGAGCAAGAACCTTTGTTGGTGGCTCAAAAACTACTACAAGCACAACAATCATTGACTAGTTAGAACAAAAACCAAACCCAAAATCATTAGATATAATGAGAAGCATTAAGACATATGCATAGCTAGCTCCTCCTCTTCCTCCCCTAGGATGATGATGAGGGATGCACCTAGCACCACATCATCAAACAAGGCATCTAGATCATCAAGAACTACATTGGCTAACCCTTTAGCCTCATGCTATTATAAGAGAACCTCTTCTACATTCCTCTGTTCTTCCTCCATTACAGCAACTACACGCCGTTGCTCTTTCTCCTTCATGGTAGCTTGGGCCACCATGTCTTAACACTTATCTATAATCATAGAACATAAAAAAATAGATTGGTATGTAAAAACACAACATGGCCATAATTCTTAAAGCATAGAATATCCAAAACATAGATAAAAATCACCTATGACTACTTGATGTGAATTTTTAAGCTTAAACTTGTGCTTTTTCTTGAAGGATTGCTTTGATGCTAGTGGTGCTTCCTCTATGGGCTGTTCGAGCCTAGCCTTGGCTACCTCGTTGGCCTTAGTACATAACCATCAAGCCATCATGACATTCATTAGAACTATCAAGGACTCCTCCATCATGTTTTCAAGGGATTCACACTACCTACCACCAAGATCCTTAGTGGTAACAAAGAGTAACTCATCCATCTCATTTGGTGGGTTCTAGGCCTACATGATTAGATAAATGTGCTTTATCCAAGGCTTAGAAAGCTGGTCTAGATCTAGGATCACCCATTGTTCATTCTTTTAGACCACCAAGAATTCCATGAACCTCTTTAAATAAGCTACAAAGAATGCATAATTCATGTGGACATGGGTAGAGGTATCATCACAATGTTTGAGAATCTCCTCCTAAAGCCCAGTAGCCAAGGAAGCTACCCATTTGAATCTAGTATCCTATATTAGGACCTTCTTAAAGGTCCACTTTATGCAATTCCAATTACCTAATTTTTTAATAAATAGCTTAGGAAACACATGAGATCTAAACAAAGGATATAATATATTTACTTTGGGATTCATGAAGCTATCCACAAAAAGCCTAGACTGGCTCTTACTAGCATCAAATCACTCTAAAATGTCATCACGATGGCTTGTTTCCTTCACTATTCTAGTGGCAACTTTTGTCTGATTAGTGGGAACACCAAACCAGTCACAAAATGTTTCCTCATTGATGGGTATGGTAATTGGCACACCTTAAACTATGGTGCTCAAATGATTGGCTCCTTCATCAAAGAAGTCAATGATGTTCAACATCTCTATAGCAAGGATGGAAGGGATAGGTTCCATGAATACATTAAGCAAATTGGCACACTCAATGTTTACTTGGATGTACCTAGGCATTTTTCCCCTCAACCACTCCTATGTTTGTATCACCTAACCAAATTTGAGGATGAGGATATCCTCATGACATCTTGAAATTGACAAGGGGATGTTGGTAGAGGTAGAGGATCCTATAAGGCAACAACGAGTGTTTAGCATTGACATAAGCATGTCTAAAAACTAGTTAAAATAGTATAACACTTAAAACCTTAGTAACCATAAAAAAATTAGTCATTACAACTCATGTTTTTACCTTTATTCTTCTTACTTAGTGTGGTCTTTGTAGAGGTTCCAATGATAAAGGTTTGATCCTAGGTGCTCTTAGAGCCTACCCACTAGCTATGTACTATCTTGTTGGCCACTTACTTCTTGTAGACAGGGTTGAAATCTTTAGTGTATTTATCAAAGTTCCCTCTTAACTATTCATACATAGTGGTTCTAATCTTGGGATCCTTGGTAAATACATTTAAGGTAGTTTGAGCCACCACCAAGGTTTGATCATTAGTGATCAAGCCTTGATCACTAAACCTATATCTACAAGTTCATAAAATAAACAAGTTAGGGATTGTAACTCAAGTAACAAAGCCAAAAATATCAAAACACTATGACAACCATGCTTATCCCTGTAGATAGTACATAGTTCTGGGTGAGTTCTAAAATAGCATGTGGAATCTTTACATCATCATCAAAGTATTATCAACATTATATTTATGATACTTTGGCATAGTCTAGATCTTGGTAAGGCATCGTGTGCCGATGAGGTCTACTACCTCCACTGCTACATGAGGCAATGAATTATCAATTATGAACCTAATGATCAAACTAGATGCTTGAGACATCAATATCTCCACTATGAACTTAGTCACATTTACTAGAGATGTGTGACCATAGCATCACACTAAATTTTTGCATCATGTAGGCAAGGAATTCCCTTGCCCCTACTTAGAACCATAGAGAGCCCCTCTTTAAGCTCATGTCAAGTAAAGGGATGTTTGCCATGGGTTTTCCAATGCAACATATCATGCCAACCAACTCAATGACAAAAAGAATAGGTTTCAGTAGGGCCCTACATGGGGAAAAAAAAATATTGTTAGAATCATGTCTCAACACTCAGGATTTCTTAATCAAATTTACCAAAACATCCTAGTTGGAGGTGAAATTAGCCTCCATAAAAAACCCAACGTTTTTGTTAAAAGTCATTAAGGAATTTGATAAAAATATCATTACAACCTTGGTATCCTTCACGCATTATAGCCAAAAATCATGCCTTAGTCCAAAAACATATTAACAAAAAATAGCCTTAAAATCTATGATATGGCTATATAGGAAAAAGCCTACTAAAAATAGTAAAATTTTTGATTTTTCATGAAACAAACTTAATAGCATAGTTAAAATCTTTAAATATCACTAGGATCATGGAACATTGATAAAAAAATTTCTAAGCATGTCAACACTACCCATCTCCAAGGGGTAAATTTTTACAACCAAGAAAAAACTCTACTGATGCAACCATACCAAAAAATTTGCCAAAAATTAACTATAGCTCAAAATTTAGAGATTCCACTACCATTAGAATCCTAATATCATGAGCTACATATCCATGATAAGAAAATATAAAAACTCTTAGATATTTTGATAGAAAATAGAGAAAACCTAGTAGTAACTTGACCATCATTGAAAAAACCTTAAATCGTGCGACCATAGTAAAAAATTCATTAAATTTTTTTAACTTTGATTCTAGTGCTTCCACCATAGAAATAATCATTAAATAATAAGCTACAAAACCATAATCAAAACAACCAAAAAATTATAGCCAATTTAGCAGAAAACATAAAAAAGCCAAGTAGTAACCTAACCATAAACAAAAATCCCTTTTTTGCACAAATTTAATGAAAAATTTGTAAACACTTTATTTGAAATCCAACTGGAGTGATTCCACCTTTGTTGGAAATATTAAACCATTTTCTACATAGCCATAACTAAAATATACCCAAAACCACTACTGTTTGTTTGGAAAAAATTCATAAGTTTACATGAAAGTCTAAAAAATGACACAAAACCCAACCGCATAAACTTATTAAAACGGCCATAAATTTATCATTAGAAAACAAAATCTTATAGGAATACAACCAATGAAAACCTTAGACATAAAAATTAAAGCTGATAACCTTAGATTACAATAATATTTAGCCGTTTACTTAATACAAAGTTCATAACTTTACTTGTTTTTTCACCAAAAAGCATTGAAAAACACATGAAATTCATAAAACCTAATTTAATTTTGCCATGAATTAAAGCGAAAAAAAAATCATGAAATCTTAAACCCACATTAAAACCATCAAAATAGAGGATATAATTTTATAAAAATTTAATTTTGATAAATATTAATTCCTAGATTTGAAAAAAGAGCTCCATCCCCAAATTCATGAAAGAAGCACATGATAATAACCCTAATTTTGAAATCGAATCTACCGAAGCCTAAACAACAAAATGAACTTAGATCTATGTAGAAACAAACAAAATATAAGGTAGGATTTTTTCATAATTTCATTCAACCCACTCCCTTAGTGTAGATTTGACAAAAATGACCCCATCCTAGCTAGGAAAACTATGAAAAATAGCTATGAAACTAAAGAAACCAGCTAGAATTGGCCTACCTTGGAGTGAATGAGGAGAATTCTTGGATTGAAAACAACCTAGATAGTGAAGAGATGTTCTATGCAACATCATCTACCTTCTAGATCCTTGAATTTTTGCTCTTTCCTCCACACTGCTTCATCTTTGCCTCATCAATGTTGTAAAGACAAGAAAATTGGAAGGATTGAAGTATCTATGTTGGCTAGGAAGGAGATTTGTGCTTTCACATTGTGAATGAGAAGTGTTATGAAGAAAAAACCTTTGCTAGAACTCCTCCCAAATTCTTTGTGTGTTGAATGAGAGTTGTAGTGTGTGTTTGAAGCAAGTTTGATAATAAAAACAAGATTGAAACCTAAGCATGTACTCTCATGGCCTTTGTTGCTAATTCTGTACACCAAAACTCAAAGTGCACTAAAGTGCAAAGAGAAGAAAGTATTTTCTATGTTAGGATTTAGGGGAGAAAATTCTAAGTTCAAATTTTTGATTTTTTTTATAATGGCCCCCAGCATATGCCTCCCATGCAAGGTGTGAAAACCTCATCTACACTAAGTTTTCCATCTGTTAGAACCCATATAACCTTGACACAACCCATCCAGCCTATGATGACTAGAAATGTTAATGGCTAGAATCATCTAGGGGTTAATGAAGAAAAAGGCTAACCTCATTCCCATGTAAGAGCCTACTGGAAGCAGAGGTGGAGTGCCGTAAATGGTCTTGTCGATTAGATAGGAACTTTTTCGGCTACAACTAGGGTAATGGATGCAACCAAGGGTGGAATGGTTAGCCATGATGCAAACACGAATAGTGCTAAGTGTTTAAGTAGTGTTTGTTGTGGTGTAGAGCATAGTCACAAGATGTGAGGGGGCAAGCGTAGTCAATGGTTTCAGTGCAAATGGGGGTGCCAACCCATCGAGACTATTTCCCAAGCATAGTAGTAATGTGACCATGTATGAAAAATGCAAAAAATGCAAAGAAAATGTGAAAAATATAGGAGAGAGAAATGAAAACCACCTGAAATAGGGTTGAGAGTAGTTAGCTCAAAAATGGATTTAGAAGGTCCATGGTGTACAACAAGTGCATTGGAGAGCTTAGTCATAGTCTTAGTGGTGTCGAGCCATGAAGTTTGGCAATTTCCATGGTGTCCATGCCTACTGGGTTGTCCATCGTGGTGTACCATGGGCTATGGTGGGTTTGCAATGGGTCATGGAACACAACTCTACCTCTCTACTGGTGCCTTTGGGTCTCATTCACATAAAATGCTAAGTGCTAAATACCAAAATGCTGAATGCTAAATGAAAATGCCAACCCCCAAAATGTTGGGGGCACAGGGGTATTTATAGGACTAGGGTTAGTCCAAAATGTAGATCAAGCACCACGTGGTAGTGTGATAGTTGAGACTACATTGTGAGGTAGTTGGGACGACATTGTATCCCAACTACACTCTCCATTGCATCAAATGGTGTTAGACTGTGTTGTCCATTGACAGACTTTACAAGGCTGAGAGATAGTGACTATGCTTGCCAACTACTTGTGTAAGTGCCAAGGAGACCACAATGTACCTAAAAATAATGCAAAATAGTGCAATTTTGGAGACTAAGCTTTGGGACTATGCTGTCCACTTTCCTGAGTGATGTCAAGCATAGGTACAATTTGGGGGAGAAGGGGGATACAAAAAAGGTAGACGATACTACTGGAGATGTCTTGGAGCTAAGGCGAATATCAATGCTATGTTGTGGAGGCCTTTTGAGGTTGTTCTACATGTCTACGCGTGACTACGCTCTAGATTGGGTGAGAGCATAGTCCTAGACTTAGACAAAATATAGAAAGAAACTATAAAAATATCGCTAAGTGTTGACTATGCTCCAAGGGAGGTTGACTATGCTTCCAAATAGGGGTGAGCATAGTGTCAACACTTAGAGAAATTCTTGCAAAATCTAGCTTCTGAACTGACTATGCTTGACTACACTCTAGAGTGTAGCCTTGATAGTGGAGATCACAGTCTCAACACTTAGAAAAATCTTGTAAAAAATGAGGTTTCAAACTATCTATGCTTGAATATGCTATAGAGCATAGTCCTGATAGTTAGAAAAAATATGTTAAAACTAGTGTTTTCATGCTAACTATGCTGACTACACTCTAGAGTGTAGTCCTAATAGTGGAGAGCATAGTCTCAACACTTAAAAAATTTGTAGCTTATGTCATCATTCTGACACTTAAAAAAAATCTTGGAAAACTAGCTATTGTATGTTGACTATGCTATAGATCATAGTCCCAGTAGTGGAGAGCATAGTCTCAACACATAGAAAAATTTTGCAAGTTGTGACCTCATTCGGACACTTAGCCAAAATTGCAAAAAATTGGTTGTTGAAGCTAACTATGCTCTATTGTAGTGGAGAGTGTAGTCTAAGCACTTAGAAAAATTTGCAAAAAGTTTCATCATTCTAACACTTTGACAAATTTGTAGAAAACCTATCTTTGGGGCTGACTACATTGTCCACTAGGCTACTACACTTTGGTGTAGTGGAGAGCATAGTCCTAGCACTTAGAAAAAATTTACCTTGTGTTGACACTTAGAAACATTTGTAGAAAGTTGTAGCAACTTGAATTTGGTGGTGTTTCATTAGTTCCCCTTTATGGAAATTTGGAGAAGTGGCCTAAGAGACATTGACAAAGAATTGCAAAACACCATAGTAGGCTTGACACCAACATCACTCATCCATGTATGGTTGTATGTCACTACACCATGCCAAAAACTATTGTGGATCATGATATGCTGTGGCTAGTGGATAGGAATAGTAAGAGAGATAAGATGCAAATAGGGTGTTAAGATGCAGGGTGTAGAGTCACCATGACTAATGGTGACCATGGCACCAAGGTGGATTGCCTCTAAAAATGTTGACCTCTCATCAAAGTGCTTATGAGAGAGTCAAGGTGGATTCATATCTTGATCAATTATGAAATTGTAGCACGCTTAGAATGCTTGGGGATGTGCTTTTTTTCTTTTTTTTCTTGCTTCGATTTTTTTTTCTTTTTTTGTAGGATGAACCTTCTTTGGGTTCTGCACAATGCTAATTACTAACTATGGGATGCCTTCCATTGAGTGAACTGTGTGTTACTAGATGGGCTTTTCTTTGATGCTCATGAAAATGTGTCACATTTGTGGGATAGGTTTTTTCTTCTCGAGATGACTTGTGTTAAATCCACCTAGGCTTTGACCAGCTAACAGAGGCTTTCCATGGGACTACTTATGTTATGTCTACCTTGGGTTTTACAGTTTGGCTCATAGAGGGTGACATGTGGTTATGGCATATATGTGATAGAGCGGTGTGGTTTTGATTATGTCGGGAATGCAAAGGATATGAATGCATAGGGATGGACATGAGTAGGTTGTAATGGGAATAGTAGGGATGTGCACTCTTGAGAGGCCTAACTAGTCCAATCATGCACATTAGATTAGTGTGGTAACTTGCTGCTATAAGGAGATGCACCTTTGCATAACTACCTCAGGGCTTCATCTTGCAAACACAACTTTGAGAAGACAAGAAAATCACAAACATGAAATGCATATGAAATGCTAGATGCAAAGATGCTACAAATGCATTGAAGGCTAAACCAGTTGCAAGTGCTTAGGAAGCTAGTGAAAGTGTGAGGGCAATGATGCTACCAGTGCTACAAAGGTTGTGCTAGTGACAAGTGCTCTAGAAGATCAACAAAATGCCAATTTAAGGTCTTGGTAGACTATGAACTTAGTTTAAGATCCTGGTAGATCATGAATCTAATATAAGATCATAGTAGACTATGAACCTAGTTTAAGGTCTTGGCAGACTGTGGTATGCTAGTTTATCATCCTAGTGGACTACTATGTGCTAGCTTATCATCATAGAAAATGCACTATTATGCTAGTTGATGAGACGCGAATTGCACAGGCTGCGATATCGCATACGCGATATCACGTCCGACGTGATATCGCATCCCCTATGATATTGCGTACATGATATCGTGTCGTTCCCTGCAATATCGCGTACATGATACCACGATCCGCCACCAAATCTATAAATAAGAGGTAGCACTCCCCTCATTTGACATCATAGGTGTAAAGTAGTGAAGCTCTGGCTAATTGATCACCCCAGAGATAGAATATTTTCCATGT
>MNCI01011234.1:79900-94083 GCA_015680685.1 Gnetum montanum
GACTGGATCACGCGTGCTATGCTCGTTTCGTATGGTTGAGTGTAGGGGTACCTCGCCACTCATCACTAGTTTAACGTTTTGATGCAAGGATGAGCTATGCCAATTTAATGTCATGGTAGACGAGTTATGCCAGTTTTAGCATCATGGTGGATGAGCTATGCCAATTTATAGTCATAGTAGAATACTATGCTAATTTTAGCATCATGGTGGAAAAGTGCTTACCTTTCCTTAGTGAGGTATAGTGTTGCATGCATAGCCATGCTATGTGCCTACAAGATCCTACAAAAATTGACTAGTAAAACAACATCAAGCAGCACCTGTTTTATCAAAGTTAATGCACAAATGAAAGGAAAGGAATGTGAAAAGTGATAGTTTTGGGTTGTTCTAGGTTATAGTTGTAGTTTAAGGCCATTTCAAGCCCCATGTGTTGCTAGTTTTGGGCCATTTCAGGCCATGTGTGGCTAGGTTTAGGGCTATGGGGGCCAAAGGTGCCAATTTAAGAACATGGTTAGCCGTATGCTAATTTAAGGCCTTTTCAAGCCACTACAAATGGGTTGATAGTTTTAGGGCCATTTTGGGCTTTATGTTGCTAGTTTAAGGCCATGGCGAGCCATAGGGAACGTTGCTAGATTAAGACCATGGTAGGCCATAATGCTAGTTTAAGGCCTTTTCGGGCTGCATGTTTTTCATAGTTTTAGTTTTTATGATTTTTTATGTTTTTGATGTTTTTTCAAATGTGTAAGCTAAGAAAATGAATGCACAAACAAAAAAAAGAAAAAAGAAAAAATGCATGGGCAAAGTAAAAGGATGTATATGCTATGTAAGCAGGCTCAATGTAAAAGCATGAACAAGTGCAATGCAAGAAAAAGTTAAAAATGCATGGTGCATAGTAGCGAAGGGTAGGCAAGAACCTAGTGCATTTTAGGCCAAGGGGGGTCCCTTGATCAGGAAATTACTTCCTAATAAAGTATGAATTAGGGGATGCATAGGACCTAGGATGCATTGGGAGGCTATTGGCTTCAACCACTCATTCTGGTGTGTTAGCCTTAATCATTGCATTGTGTGCTATAGGTACATCACCAAGAAACTCCACCTCTAACACTTTTCCCATGTCTATGTTGTGGATAGTTGAAGGAGAGGCATTATTACTATGGATAATAACTTGACCACCTTCATATGGAAGGTGCACTTCTTGGAGGATAGGAGAGGAGATGACCCATAGTTAAGCTAGCCAAGGCCTGCCTAGGATCAAGTTGAAGCTTGACATCTCCTATATGATGGTGAAATCTACAGAGATGGGGAACTGCTCCCCCACAGTGAAGGCTATGTTCATGATACCCCTGATGGTAACACATGATCTATTAAAGGATTTTAGACATGTGGTTTTGGTTGGCCTAATGTCATCTATGATGCTTAGCTTATCTATAATGGTGTACAGAACAAGGTTTGTTGCAGCATCATCATTGACATGCACCATGTGGATGGTGCACTACCCAATGCATATGCTAATAGACAGTGGAGCTATTGTGACCTCCCCTCATTCATGGTTGACCTTGATTGCCTCATCATGAAAGGCTAGGGATGTTGAACTTGATTCCTATGGTGCTAGGGTTAACATCACTACATGGATTGCATTCTCATCTACAAGGATGTCCTTTGTAACAAACAAAGTGAAAATGCATGAGCAAAGTAAAAGGATGTGTAAGCTAAGTAAGTAAGCTTAATGTAAATGCATGAACAAGTGTAATTGAAGCAAAAGTTAAAAATGCATGGAACATAGCAGTGAAGGGTAGGCAGGGACCTAGTGCATGTTGGGCCAAGGGGGATCCCTTGCTCAGGTAGTTGCTTCCTAATCATGTATGGATTAGGGGATGCATAGGGCCTAGGATGCATTGGGAGGCTATTGGCTTCAACCACTCATTTTGGTGTGTTAGCCTTAGTCGTTGCATTGTTTGTTGTAGGTACATCACCAAGAAACTCCACCTCTGACACTTGTCCCATGTCTATGTAGTGGATAGACAAAGGAGAGGCATTATTACTATGGATAATAACTTGACCACCTTCATATGGAAGGTGCACTTCTTGGTGGATAGGAGAGGAGATGACCCATAGTTAAGCTAGCCAAGGCCTGCCTAGGATCAAGTTGAAGCTTAGCATCTCCTATATGATGATGAAATCTATAGAGATGGGGAACTGCTCCCCTACAATGAAGGCTATGTTCATGATACCCTTGATGGTGATACATGATCTATTGAAGGATTTTATACATGTGGTTTTGGTTGGCCTAATCTTGTCTATGCGGCCTAGCTTATCTACAATAGTGTACTGAACTATGTTTGTTGCTGCATCATCATTGACATGCACCCTGTGGATGGTGCACTACCCAACACATATGCTAATAGACAATGGAGCTATTGTGACATCCCCTCATTCATGGTTGACCTTGATTACCTCATCATGAAAGGCTAGGGATGTTGAACTTGATTCTTATGGTGCCAAGGGAAAAATCGCTACATGGATGGCATTCTCATCTACAAGGATGTCCTTTATGATAGGAATAGAGGCCAACATCTAGGCTAGCACTTGGTAGTGAGCAGATGAGGTCATGAACAGGTCATACAAGCTCATTGTTGTGTTTTTCTACTTTAGCACTTGTTTCATATGGGTTAATGCATCTATGAAGTCCTAGTCATTAGCCATTATGTTTGCCTTGACCTCCTCCATGTCACTTAAGAGATAGATCTCTCATAGAGGGGACTTGGATGTGGCTTGCTTGGCCTACTTGGGGGCCTCAATGCATGGTTGTGCTTTGCGAGTTGTGGCCATTTTGGTTGTTTTGGTCATAAGGGTTCTGAGGATAGAGACTAGCTTAGGCAAACCAAGTCCTCTTTGGTCTCATTGTTACCTAGCTATTTCATTTGTGAGGCACTTATTCAGCCTCTTGCATTGCCATTTGGTGGGTCTACTTGTGTTGCTAGTAGGTTTGGCCCTTGGAGCAGAAGGGATTGATATGTTGTCCACTATCAAGCTTTGGATAGGTGAGGGGCTAGCACATTATGACACCCTAATGAAAACTGCTTGCTTAGTATTTGTTGCTACAATATGCTATTTTAACTTCTTAGTGGATGAATGCTATGGGTCAACTCATTGTGGCACCTTAATGAAAAATGGTAGTTTAGCAGTCATTGTCATGGTATGCTAGTTTAACATCCTAGTGAATGGTTGTTGCTAGTTTAACATCTTAGCAGATAAGTGCTGTGAGACCTTGATCATGAAGGATGTTGTGGGTGCCTGAGGTGGCTGTGGAGGCTGAGGAGACATTTATAGTGTTGGGAGGCACTTGGATCATGAAAGGCTACTTCACTAATGCTAACTTGCCACCCACATTGATGGTGTTGATGACATAGGTAGCATCATCCACGTTGGGCTAGTTTGCCACATCAAGCACTAGTTGGCCACTTTTTATCATGATTTTCAAATCATCCTATAAAGCTTGACAGAAGTCTGTGATGTGATTGGACATATGATGGTAATAACAGAATAGGTCAAGCTTGAAGTGTTGCAAGACTAAGGGATCATTTGGTATTACTAAGGTAGGGTTCCTCAGTAGTTCATAGTACCTATCATGATGTTGGTAGGAATTCTTTAACACTTGCTTGTATTGGATAAGCCTAGCTTTTAGGAGTCATTCTAGCAGCTCAGAGGGCTTCATCGATAGTGGTGTATACTTTGAGTACTCCTTATGCTCAAAGTTGGACCTTGGAGTAGCTTGTGCTATGGCCACTATCAATGTAGGAAAGTTGGTTACTTGGGTGCCAAAGTTGGTGACTTTATGTGTTGGGGCTTTGGGCTACTTAGCCATCGACCTGTGATTAGCTACTTTTGAATTTGTGAATATCATTACCATTGATGCATTTTTCTTTCTTGCATGCTAGTTTCAGTAGGCCATGTAGGATGGGTCATTCCTAGCTTGTGCTACCTCCTCTATGCCCTTCACTTGGGCAAAGGCTTGGCTGAGAGACTTCAAGGCCAAGTACTATAGTTTTGACTTGATAAAGTCATTCACTACACCCTTGAAGATGACCAAGAGATGTCTCTCAACTATTGGCTCTTACATTTCATTGAGCAAGGTGCTTCAAGATTGAATATATTTTTGCATGGGCTCTGGGTGGCCCTATTTAATCTGCATGAGTTGGTCTAAGGTTTCTTTAGGCTTCAAGTTGTACCTAAAGAACATTACGAATTAGCTTAGGAGATCCTCCAAAGAGGAGATAGAGGCCCTAGGTAGCACATAGTACTAGTCTAAGGCTTTTCTAGTTAGTGACATGGCAAACACATACATGATGGCATGCAGGTAGGCTTGTAGTAGCAGGCACTCAGACATGAACATGACCAACTGCACATTGGAGTCTCCTTCGCTATTGTACTTGGTGAGTTGGGGTAGAGGAACCCTAGTTGGAAAAGATAGGGGTGGGACTGTAGAAATTATGGGGTTTTCCTAGTAGAAGTCCACCACCTTGACAATTTTGGAGGAGGCAAGATTGAGTTGGTTGATCTCCTCTATCAAACTTTGGATCAGCTAGAATGCTTGATCCAAGCTTGGAGATGTGCTTTCCAGTTGCGTTCACTAGGATGTTTACTATGTAGCCTAAGGTTAGATTGTTAATTGCAAAGCCACACAATGCAATTGATGTGATGGTAGTGTTATGGGCATAGTGACTGAGGTAGGCCACATGTGTGTGGGTTATATTAACACTGAGGGCACTGATGAAACAAGTGGGATGTAGAATGCCTAAATTATTTTGGGCTAGGAGGTGGCCCCTACATGAGTGTAGGTTGGGCAAACATGTTTCCTGCTGAACTATGGAGTAATTGTTGGAAGATGGTGTATAGGGGGCTCTCACATTCGAAGCAGGCCTTAGACTTGTCTTCCTCCTCTTCTGAGGCTTCCTCATAGTTGGTCCCCATGTTGTGCTCATTTGCATAGATGAGTTGGGACAAAAACTAGTGATAGGAATCAGTGAGTGGGATTATGTCAAATGAGGAAGGGTTGTACTCTGGTCCATTCCAATGGACTTGTTTAAAGTCCTATTTTTCCTCTATGTCAAGGCTATCAATGGGTAATTTTGCTTGGAATTTCGCATAAACAAAGTTGTATTGTTTGTGGCTAAGCACAACACACTCTAGGTGGATGGTAAAGGTGTTAAGTGTATTAGACAATAACATGGAAGGTTGATCTAGATGCATGTTTGTAGATTGAGTTGTGAGAGTTACTATTTACAAAAAATGGCTAAATCTAAAAACTACAAAAAAATGACTAAGTTTNCACAAAAAATGGCTAAATCTAAAAACTACAAAAAAATGACTAAGTTTGGAAAATGGAGAAAATGGCTAAGTGTTGAAACTATTAAAAAATGGCTAAGTATGGAGACTATGCTTTCTACGTTGATAGCTAACTACACTCCATACCAACTACACTCTCCACCAACTATGCTCTCTATGCTCATAGAATGAAGACTTAGAAAAAATAGTGGAGAATTGCATGATTTATGTTGCTATGTGGAATCTCGAGGAGATGAAAAATGTGATCCAATCTACACCAAAAAGGGTGTAGAAAACATGCAAAGACAACCACAATGGAGACTAAAGAAGGAAATGGCACAACCCTCCTTCTAGCATCAAAAACTATGATGACCAAAAACATCAATGGCTGGAATCATCAAGGGATCAATAGATGCATAGCCTAACACTACCCCACATGAGGGCCTACTAGAAGTAGAGGCAAAGTACCTTGAATGGTCTTGTCAATCAAATAGGGACTTTGATGCCTATAACTAGGGTGGTGGATGCAACTAGGGGTGGCATGGTTAGCTGCGATACAAACGCAAATGGTGCTAAGTGTTTAAGTAGTGTTTGTAGTGGTGTAGAGCATAGTCACAGGATCTAAGGTGAAAAGCATAGTTAAGGGTTTTGTCATGAATGGGGGTGCCAACCCATGGAGACTACTGCCTAAGCATAGTAGTAATGTGACCATGTGTGAAAAATGCATAAAATGCAAAGAAAACATGAAAAATGTAGGAGAGAGAAACAAAACACCATCCTAAATGAGGTTAAGTGTAGTTAGCTCAAAACAGAGTTTAGAAGGTATGTGGTGTACAATAGGTATGGTGGAGAGTGTAGCCATAGTCTCGATGGTGTCAAGTCATGAATTTTGGTGCTCGCCATGGTGTCTATGCCTACTAGGTTGGCTGCCATGGTGTACCATGGGTTCTGGTGTTCTACAGGGCTATGGTGGGGCTATGATGGGCTGTGGAACACAAATCTACCTTTCTGCTGCTACCTTTAGGTATTGTTCACCTAAAATGCTAAGTGCCAAATGCCAAAATGTTGGATGTCAAATGAAAATTCCAACCCCCGAAACATTGGAGATGTGACAGCAATTATAGGACTAGGGTTAGTTGAAAATGCAGATTGAGCACCATGTGGTAGTGTGGTAGTTGAGACTATGCTGTGAGGTAGTTAGGACTACACTATACCCCAACTATGCTCTCCACTATAGCAAATTATGTTAGACTATGTTGTCCACTGATGGACTCTGCAAAGCTAAAAGACTATGACTATGCTTGACAACTACTTGTACAAGTGCCAAGGAGACTGTAATGTACCTAAAAATAATGCAAAATAGTGCAATTTTGGAGACTATGCTCTAGGACTATGCTATCCATTTTCTCAAGTGGTGTCAAGTGTAGGTAAAATTTGGGGAAGAAGGTGGATGCAAAAAGGATAAATGCTATCGCTGGAGGTGTGTTGGAGCTAAGAAAAATATCGATGCTACATTGTGGAGGCCTTTAGAGGTTGTTCTGCATGTATACACTTAACTATGCTCTAGACTAGGTGAGAGCGTAATCCTAGACTTAGGAAAAATTTGGCAAGAAACTAGCAAAATGTGGCTAAGTGTTGACTATGCTCTAGGGAAGGCTGACGATGCTTCCAATTGGGGTTGAGTGTAATCTTAATACTTAGAGAAATTCTTGCAAAATCTAGCTTCTGAACTGACTACACTTGACTATGCTCTAAAGTGTAGCCTTAGTAGTCAAGCTCAACACTTAGAAAAATCTTGCAAGAAATGAGGTTCCAAACTATCTATGCTTGACTATGCTATAGAGCATAGTCTCGATAGTTAGAAAAAATATGCCAAAACTAGTGTTTTCATGTTGACTATGCTGACTACATCTAGAGCATAGTCCCAATAGTGGAGAACATAGTCTCAACACTTAGAAATATTTGTAGCTTGTGTCATCATTCTGACACACCCTTAGAAAAAATCTTGCAAAACTAGCTATTGTGTGTTGACTATGCTCTAGAGCATAGTCCTGATAGTGGAGAGCATAGTTTCAACACTTAGAAAAATTTTGTAGGTTGTGACCACATTTAGACACTTAACCAAAATTGCAAAAAATTGGCTATTGAAGTTGACTATGCTCTACTACAGTGGATAGTGTAGTCCCAACACTTAGAAAAATTTGTAGAAAGTGTCATCATTTTGACACTTAGATAAATTTTCAAAAAACCTATCTTTGGGGCTGACTACACTGTCTACTAGGCTAACTACACTATGGTGTAGTGGAGAGTGTAGTCCTAGCACTCAGAAAAGTTTTGCCTTGTGATGACACTTAGAAAAATTTGTAGAAAGTTGTAATAGCCTAAATTTGGTGGTGTTTCAAACCCTTGTATCCACACAAGGCAACATGGAGCTAGTGTGGATACTAGCTTCCATTGCCTCACAATGTTTCCACACTAAATCCCTTGCCATTTTTGGTAGTTGTGACCTACCTCATCCAATCCTAAGCTCCAAAATAAGGTCAGACCTTGTCAAAACCTCATATTTTGGGCTTCCATGTTGGGCAACACTACCCACTTTGGATCTGAAGGGGGTAACATTCATAATTACCCCCTAGTATCTATCTAGCCCAAAACTGATCCCTAGAGTGGGTCCACATGACCTAGAACCCCTCTAATAACCTTGATAGCCTTGAAACCTAATCAAATTTTGTCAAAAGTGCTTAAAAGTTTTAGATTTGGTAGATTCACACTAGGGGAGGCCTCATCCATTCTAGTTAGTGTTGATCTAGCATGGATGGGTGGGGGATGACCAAAACTGCTAAAATCAACCACCTAGTAGCCATTTTTCAAACCAAACACTCCTTGACAACCTTTGAGAGCCTAATTTTACCTTACAACAAGTCAATTTGGCACTCATAGCCATCTCCATGCTAGTGAATCCCAACACCCCCCCCCCCCAATCCACGCTCCATGCTACCCAACATGAAGCTAGTGTGGAAGCTAAGGGGGTATGTAATAAAACCTTGTTTATGATCAAAAATATCCTAGTAACCCACCCCAGGAATCTCTAGACCCTAATAGAACCTCTATAGCCTCCAAGTGCTCCAAAATTGACCAAGAATTGAATAAAACTCTCATTCGCCTCTCATCCATGCTAGGGCCACCATGCTCACCATGGAAAAAGGGGGGATGATTTCATGAGGCATCTAGGAACCTTCAAACTAGTGAATTTTGATACCAAATCTAAACAATCAACATTGGCAATCCTAAAGGTTAACATGCATGGTCAATTTGTTGTCAAAAGAGCCTAGATCTAACATTTTGATTTATCAATGCTAAGGAAAATTTCATCAATGCTTGCCAATGTGGATCCAATTTGGATATAGCTAGGAAGATTCATGAGGGGTCCCATGTGCATCAAAATAATGCCAAATTACCTTGTACTTGCACCAAAACCTTATCAGCCCTTCCAAAAGCTACTAGACTTCTAAAAATCAACCCCCTTAGATCCTCCACACTAGGGAGGATCCTATCCATGCTGGGTAGCATGGAGATAGCATAGAACCAAAGGGGTAACTCCGAAAACCATTTGAAAACCTTTCAAATTGTCTAGTTTTGGCACCAAACCCTGGCCCTCAACCCTTGTAGCCCTAACAACTTCAAAACCTTGTTAAATCTTGCCAAAAGTGACCAAAAGCTTGGATCTAAGTGCCTCCACACATAGGTGGATCTTATCTTCATTTACCACCTCAACCCTAATGTGGATGAAAGGGGGTAAAGCCAAAACTTGCATGGAAATTGACTTCTAGCAACAACTCAATCCTTCTATAAGATAACCAAAATACTTCAAAATTTCCCTCCATAGATTCACCATGATGGAAAGGATTCTATCCATGGTGAGCAACATGGATCTAGTATCAAACCAAAGGAGTAAGCCCAAAAGCCATCTAAAAACATTCAAAATTACTAGATTTTGGTCATAGTCTTTAGCCATCAACATCAGAAACCCTAGAGACATGCATGCATGGCCAAAATTGATGAAAACTACCAAAAAATAGACTCCCTTAGACATTCCACACTAGGGATAATCTCATCCACATTGAATAGTGTGGATCTAGTGTGGAAACTAGGGGGTAGCATCAAAAACCAATTAAAGACCTTCAAAACTACTAAATTTTGGCCTTAAACCCTAGCCCTTAACCTCGGTAACTCTAGGAGATGACATGCATGGTTGATTTTGGTTAAAATTTTTCTACATCTAATTTTTTTTATCTTTCTACATTGAGGAAGGTCTCTTCAATGCTAGGTAGTGTAGATCCAACTTGAAAAAGCTACCTTTCCACTTTTGACAATAGATTGACACTTCTATAGACCAAAAATCTACACATAAGAAACCTAAGACCTCATAGCCTCAAGTTTATGCCTTTTAGACCCTATTCTAGCCATTAAATCTCATCAACTACAATCTTCCATGTTGAAGCAACACCCCTAGCATGAATCAAGGGGGGCATAACCTTGCATGGCCTTAAATAGCCCTTAAACTTAGCCAAAATTAGCCAAAAACATGAGAAATCCTAGTTTACAACCCTAGAGGCCTAGAAACCTGGTTGATGTGCTCCTCAAAAAATCCTAAAACCAAAGAACAAGAACATCCCCATTCTTCAACATTGGGTCCACCATGCTTAGCATGGAAAAAGAGGGGAATCTATCCAAACTTGATTTTTAGTGATTAAAATCCCCTAAAATGGCCTTAAAACATAGCTAGAGGATGCAAAACTACTAGATCTTAGTTCCAAAATTCCCATTCAACCCTATTTAACCTTTCTTTGATCTAGATTTGAATCCTATATGCTAAAAATTCCTTCTTTCATGTTCTCTAGCATGGAGACAAAGGATATGACTTCAAATCCTACTTTTTGGCCATTTTTGACCCCCAAAGAAATCAATTTTGACACATCTACCCCTTTTTTGCCTAGGGAAGGTCCCAAAACCCCAATTTTAATCCTTTAGATGCTATACAATGCACTTTCATTAGTCTCTACACTAGCCAATGTGGAAGACATTTTTAGGCTTTAAAGAAGGATGCTAGAGTTGAAATTGATGCTAAAGCTAGCACATTCCCTTTTCCATTGAACTATGCTGAGATGAAAGTCATCAGAAGTTAAAAAATGATATAAATGAGCCTAAAAAACTATCCATATGTTTCATCCACACTAGGGATCATCCCTTCCATGCTAGCTAGCATGAAAGCCTTAAAAGCCTTACTTTTCTAGCCCAAAAAACCCAAAAACAACCTCTGTTGATGCCCAAAATTATCCAATAGACTTGTAGCCTTAAATCATGGCCTACTAAGGCCTAAAACTAGAAAAATTTAATTGTTTGTGAACAAGATTCATTGTATGTATTCCACTTTATCTTATAGCCTTGTTTTATTATATCATGATTTGTTTTGGCCATTGTTACATTTTTGACCATGTTTGACCTCAATACTACTTCTATTTCAATTTATTTATCTTATTCTCTACATTATAACACTCTATGACCTTGTTTAGCCTTTTTTTGTGACCAAAAAAATCAATCACTAGAAAATTAGTAGACTTAATGTAGCAGCCTCAACCCTAAATCCCTAGCACCTTTATAAAAATGAGATTCAAGATGCCCTAGATGGTCTAGTAGATCATCCAAGGACTTACAAGATGCAAAATGGAGAGTTAAGAAAATATAATGTAAAAATTAAAAATCTGTAAAATGGAAAGCAAATGTAGATTGCACAAAAAATGAAACTTTAAAACTTTATTTAAAAAATAAAGAATGAATTTTAGAAACGTGTACAAGAAATGCCTATGAGAGAGCAAATGAGAGTTCACTAGGGTAGGAGTTCAAAGCCTATTGAAGTTGATGTGATCTGCTCCATGATCTAAGTACCAAGCTACTCCTAATGCTTTTGAATCTTCTTTGTTGCAAACTATAGATCTACAATTTGGGTTATTGCTAGGGGTAAGAGAAGTGAGAAATTTGGCTATCATATTACTTCATTCTTGGGGTTGGAAGTCCCATAAATGTAGCATTGACACTAAAAATCCACTAGTCTCAAAAAGAGTTGCAAAGGCTATAGTGCTTCCATGCTAGGGTTTAAGAGAATGAAAGCATGAGAGATTGTAAGAGCTCTTGAGTGCTTAAAAATGCCCAAGTGTGGAATTATGAAAAGCTTTAAAACTACCAAGATTATGTAACTATAAAAATTATCAAAAATTATGGAACCTCTAAATGGTATTTGGGATTATCTTTTAATGATTTTAGGTGATGAATGAGGCTACAAAATGACTATGATTGGGTTGCAATTTAGTTGCACAGTGGCTGAAAATTGGTTTTAATTTTGTTTCAAATTTCTACCTTGTATAGGTAAGATGGATGCCAAAATTTGGGTGGTTACTATATATAGTAACTACCTTCCCCCCATGGCCATTTTGTTTACTATAAATAGTAACAAGGGTACACCTTCTATGCTAGAGATGAATCTTCTATGTTGAGTCTTCTACCATGCTTGCTAAAGTTGTTGATCAATGTTGGAGTGCATGGAGTGTTGAAATTTTGCTTTTGTGGATTCCATACTAGGGGCATGTAATTTCAACATTGGGGGTGGAGCCTCCATGCTGGGGGGAACTTCCACATTAAGGGGGGATGGTTTCCAAGTTGTGCATGTAGTCTTTACACTAGGGGGAAAGTTTCCATGCTAAGGGAGAAATCCCCATTTCTCCATGCTAGGGATATGTGAGATTTATCCCTTGTAGATTTTTCTAGCATAGAAAAGTGTATACTTCCCTCCCCCCCTACATAAATCCTATCAAATTATCATTTTTGGCATTCCAAAAGGTGATTTTGACCCCCTTCCTAGTCCAAATATAGATACTAGATGACTTTATTTTTCCTTGGGGAATAAGGCTTTGACGACTTATGAGGTATTTTTCAGCTCCAAAAGTATGGAATATGTGAGGTTGCCCTCATAGATTACAATCTTCACATTTACAATAAATTTTTACCTTGGGTTTCATGGAGTGAAAGCTACATGATGAAACTTGGCTATAACATGCAAATTTTTGTGGTGTTTCAATGGCTCCTCTTTGTTGATGTCTAGGGGATTAACCTAAAAGACACTAACAAAGAATACAAAACACCATTGTGGGTCCACCACCCTAGTGTAAGTCAAACCCTTACATCTAGCCTTTCTTCTTGTAGAGAGTACATGGTGCCAAGCGAGTTTTGGAATAATGTGTGGGCTCTATGTGCCACCATGAAAGTATTGTCAACATTGTACTATTCATAATCTAGTATGGTCCAAATATCCGTAAGGAAGCATGCGCTAATCATGTCTATTATTCCTCCTACTGCCTTAGGAAGTGGATCGTTAGTAATAAATCTGGTAATCAAGCTAGATGCTCAAGGTAGTAGAGACTCCACTATGGCCCTAGCCACATCCAAGGATAAGTGTGACCATAGCATCACACTAAAATTCTATAGGATGTAGGCAAGGAATTCCCTTACCCTAGGCCAAAACCATAGTGATACCTTCCTCAAAGGTATGTTAATGAGTGGGGGTGTTGGCCTTGGGATGACCAATATAGCATAAGATGCCCACTAACTCCATAATGATGAGTATGGACTTCTAGAAGACCCTACATGGCCAAAGAAAAACATTATGACCAACTAATTGGATGTAACTATCAGCAGTAAAATGATGGAGATGAACAATAGTTTTACATTCACTATATTTCAAATATGTGCAGTTTATTACAACATAACTATTGTGCCATAGAACACTAGCCAATACGAACGGCAGCAGCAGCAACGGCACCGGCAGCAACAACGGCGACCACGACCGCGACAGCACCGACAGCAACGGCAACGACGGCCGCGACGGCCGCGATGGCCACGGCGGCGACGGTCGTCGCGACGGCCACGACTATGGCAGCTGCAGGCATGGTAGTGCCTACGGCGGCTGCAACCGCAGCCGCGACTCAGGCGGCCGCGACGGGTGGTGCCAGGCCCCCCACGGCTTCGGATGTGGAGTCTCTGGGGTCGGGTGTTGGCGCGGCCACGGTTTCCCCGGAGCCCACTGCTCCGCGCAGGGCCATGGAGGCCCACTCCCGTTCCAACCACACCTTGCGCCTTCGCATTCGTACCCCCCCCACAGACGGTGTGCGCACCATGGAACGGAGCCTCATCGGTCGGTTCGTCTCCAGGGGGATCATCCCCCGTTTAGAACTGATTCGGTGCTGGGTCAGGGAGCAGTGGAGGCTGGAGGGCGTGACCATCCGGAGCCTCTCGGAGGACCTGCTTCTCTTCGTCCTCCCCTCCCTGCAGGCCCGCGACTCCATCCTTCTCGGTGAACCTTGGTTCTACGGGGCCCGAGGTCTCGCACTGACCCCCTGGCGCCCCGGGGCACACAGAGAACCCAATTTGTTCACCCGCGCCCCCGTTTGGATCCGGGTGGCCAGTATCCCGTGGGAGTTATGGGGCCTTGAGTTTCTGCGAGAGGTGGCGGGACATTTTGGCGAGTTCATAGCCTTCGACCAGGTCACGCGGTCGCTGGACAGGTTGGGATATGCCCGCTTCTGTGTCTGGCCCAACCTGGCCGAGAACGACCTGGTCCGGGAGGTCGTTTTGGAGCTTCCGGGGGGCGAGGAATCCCTCCAAGTTACCTACGAAAACCTGGACGATGGGGACCGGTCCGTGCGCAGCCCGCCCCCCCGCACGGCCAAGCCGGAGGGTGCGGTTGTTGTGGTAAGCTGGGCCACCTTGCGGCAGACTGTCGCTTTCGCAAGGCCCGCTCGACTAATCCT
>MNCI01011234.1:102378-138629 GCA_015680685.1 Gnetum montanum
GTATGGAATCCACAATGAGAAAAATTCATCAATTCATGCATTTCAACATTGAGCAGCCACTTCAACAAACATGGTGGAGAGCTTAGCATGGAAGATTCATCTCCAGTGTGGATGGTGTGTCCTAGTTACTATTTATAGTAAGTAAAATGGCCATGGGGGGAAGTACTTACTATGTATAGTAACCTCCCAAATTTGGGCACCCATCTCACTAAAACTTGCAACCAATTTGTAATCATTTTATAGCCAATTTGCAGCCAATTTTGTAGCCAAATAAGAGCTAATTTACAATCCCATTCATGGCCTAAAGATCCTATAAAAGCCAACCTCAAACATCATTTAGAGGTTCCAACAATTTTTCTTATAGGTTTTGATTTTTTTAACAAGTTAAGAATTTTTTGTTCAAGAAATTTGCATATAGAAAATTCCATACGTGGGGCATTATCAAGCACTCAAGAGCTCTCCACCCTAGCATGGAAGTAGTGAGGCCTTGAGATTTGGTGGATTTTTGGTGTTAACACTACACTTTTAGAATTCCAAACCCAATGTGGAACAACTTGGCATCCAAATTTTCCACCTTTCTTAGCCCCCTCTCAATAGTGATCCAATTTGTAGATCTAAGGTTGTAACAACAAAGGAAGGTTCAATATTATTAAGAGTGGATTAGCACTTAGATTATGGAGCTTATCACATTGGCTTCAACAAGCTTTGAACTCTTGCTCAAGTGAACCCTTTTTTCTTTTTGCTTAGCCAAGCACCATTTGTACACATTTCTCTAACTTATCCTTTCTTATTTATAATAAAGGTTTAAGGTTTGAGTTTTTTGTTCAAAAGTAAATTTATTATTTGTGTATTATTCATATCTATTTATATTCCCAAGGTTTGCATCTCATAAGTGCCTGGTTGATCTGCCAAACTAGCCAGAGCATCTCAAATCCCATTTATATCATAGAGGCCTTGGAGATTTAGGGTTTGGGAACTACTTTCAACTAAGATCCTCGGTTTTCATTCCAGCAATCAAGGTTTTCAATCACAACAGTTTTTCTTGACATTAGAAGAAGGGATTTCACCTAAATTCTATAACCCAATCTATTATTTTCATTGCCTTGATTTTTTGCAACCAAAACCTTTGAGAAATTAAATGTTGGTCTTTCCCCCCGTATGACCAAGATTATAGCATAGAAGTTATAGGTGGTTGGGTTTTGGCTTTTTACAACATTTGCTATGAATTTTATAGCCCAAAGCCAACGTTGATATCTCTTTCCCCCTATTGGTTTTTCTACTAGAACAATTTTCTCTGGTTTCTGAAGTGGGTGGTTCAAGTCATTCATGAGTTGACTTTCCCTCCCAATTTTCAAAGTTATGAAAATTAGCAACGGGCTAAAACCAATTTTAGCGAAAAAAACAAACTTTCCACTTTGAGTTTTAGCCTTTTCCCCCATCAATATTGAGGTAGGAGGTGCAAGATTCCCATCATCTCACCCTCCTTCTTTTCCTCCTCTACCATACCTAGCATGGAAGCAATTGCAAAGCTAGCATTGATGAAGATTGAAATGAATTTTATAACCAGATCTACTTTTGTTGCAGGTTGAAAGCCATTTTCTAGTCAAAACTCTTAGGGAATCCAATGCTGCTTTTACCCCTTATGGAAACAACCTTAGCGTGGAAGCTATAGGTGGTTTGGGTGGTGGAATTTCACAACATCTATTGTGAATTCCTAGAGCAAAGCCAATGTGGAAGGCTTAATAAACCTTTAATATTTTTTGTCATAATATTTTCCATTAAACTAATTTTGGTTTCCATACCAACCAAGTCTACTTTTCCCTTCTTTTTGATGGAAGTTGGTAACCTATCAAAATCATCTTTGGAAACTGTGAAGTTTCCATTTTTGGTCTTCAAAATTTTTCCCCTCTCTTCAACATTGGAATGAGAAGGTGTGAGATTTTTATTATCTCATCCCCCTTATTTTCCCCTTTTCCATACCTAGTGTAGAGGCACTTGGGAAGCCAACTTGGGTATGGTTTTAGGCCAACATTCCCAATATTTTATTTTTGATAAAGGGGTATTTTTCATAAAGGGGTAAACCCCCTTATCCCCCAGTCACTAATTATAGTAAGTATTTCAATTTTTTCCATTTTCATTTCCTCTAAGAGTTTTTTTGAATTCCAATCACTAGAATTTACTCCTATCTTAACATTTATAGCCTATTTTTAAGCAATTCTCAACACTATAATAATGCCTTTTTGAAAATCCACTAAATTTTCCTTCATCTTCATTGGTAAAGACATAAACAACAAGTCATGAGGGTGTATGATCCCAAAGACCCTATAGTCATTGAGTGTAGGCAATCTTTGAGAGTTAGTGGGGAAAGTCCTAATTTTGCAGCCATAAATGAATATTGTTATAACTTTAGTTGTGCCAAAATATAGGCAGGCACGTTAATTTCATGAATTGAAGCTAAGGAAAAAAGATAATTTGAGCTCATACATAAGGATGGGTAGGAGTAAATCCTTTCCCTATATGAGGAAATTCCCCTTAATGATGTATATTCTAGCATCCTAGCCTAATTAATTACTGCAGAAGAGGAAGATGATTAGCCTACCTTTGGGGAACAATAGGAAGAAGAGGATGAATTTAGGGTAGAATTTGAGTCTAAAAACATCCTTGAAGGACTATTCCAACAAACATCCCCCAACATCATAGAACCTTCCCCTAATTCTTTTGTCTTCTCCATGGGCATGGTGCCACCATCTTCTAGTCCTCCATATCCTACTATGGCAAACCCTACACTAGTTGTAGCCACACATCACACTCAGTCAATGCCATAAACAACAAACTATAACACATCAATGTCATTTGCAACATAGCCTCAATATACCAAATCATCAATGGTGGCTTTTACCACCACAAATCTGTTAACTAGTCACATGGGGTCCATCATGAGACCCCTAGAAACACAAGGGTCACACAACATATTTGTCCTATTTGTGCCTCAAGTACTGACAAAAACATCCTTTTCTTTATTTGGCCCACAAGCCACCACCATATCACAACCTTTTCCTTCTATCATGCAACCCATAATGAGGCCACAAACCTCACAATAGATGTCACAACCTTATGTACAAACCTCGTAAACTATGAGGCCATTGCAAGGCTTGGATCAAGCCTTCCAAATGACCCAAGGCCTAATAGAGGATTTGAAGAGCCTTAAGGCCTCTACCACACAAATTGTCAAGATTATGAACTTCTATCAAAACAATTCCATAGGTCCTATAGTCCCACCTTTAATACTTCCTCCTAGTGTCCCATTTTATAATTTAGCAAATATAATAGAGAAGGTGACCCTAATGCTCACCTTATCGCCTTTCAATCTAAATGTTTGCTCTTGTAGCCATGGCCTCATACCATCATGAGGATTTTCCTTATGTCTTTGACTAGAAAAGCACTCAATTAGTATTGCACATTTCCCAAAGAGTCTATATCCTGTTTGGAAGACTTAGTAGCCTAGTTTTTTAACCACTTCAAATATAACTTGAAGCTTGCCACAACGCTTGACCAACTCATGAAGGTCAAGAAAGGACCCTTAGAACCTATACAAAAATTCATTTAGTAGTGGAATGGATTACTGAATAAAATACCTGAGCCCATAGCTAAATCCCATTTATTATCGTATTCAAGGCAGTAGTTAATGACTTCATCAAGTCTGAACTCTACTACCTTGATCCACGATCTCTTAGACAAGCGTTCCACAAACTAAAAATATAGAGGATGTTGTAGAGGCCATCCATGGTCCAACCTATATATTACATAAAAATTGACATGCTCAAAGGGACAAGGAAAAAGCAAACAAAAAAACACTACTGTAGCAGCTATAACCAAGTAAAATAACACCATGAACCAAGGGCCAAAGGTCAACCTACCCAAGGCCCCCACCAATTACCATAGTAACCAACCATCAACTTTTGGGACCACTACATTAACAACAAGTAGACTTAACTTCAAAAGGAATGATAGGTCTAAACATACTACATTACCATGAAAACCATCAAAGTTGCTAGACCAACTATTAAGAACTAGATGCATGCAACATAAACAAATGATTGAAGCCTCTTGAAAGAAACATAAGTGACTATGCAAAATAGCCAAAGATCCCACTCAAGCAATGAAGGATGATCCCTAGTTGCCTAAATACTTTAAGCTAGACCATTTCTACCATTATCATCAACTACCTGGTCATTATACAAACTTCTTCCTTGCACTAAAGGATGACCTACAAAGGATGATAGATAGGGGGAAACTAGTCTTACATGCTTCTAACCTAGTTTGACCACAAAAATAGTTGATGTAGGTCTACAAAGACCTATTAAATGATAATGATAGCCACTATGTTATTTCAACATTCAACATTGATGACAATCAGAGACCTACAAGAGAACCATTCATGATTCAAGTACCCCTCTACAATTAAAGAGTTTCTTCAGCTTCCATAGCTTAAGATCTCCCTTCATTGCAAGAGTACCATCATGAATGCCTCAAAGGGAACCTTTTTTCATCAAGGTCTTGTATCCCAATAGAACTCAAATAGTTGTAGCCCAACTAATTGCAAAATGACCCCCAATGATGGCCAATGCTACTACCTCTTTCCTACATCCAATGGTTGACAACCAAAAACCTATAGCCAATGAAAGAAAGAAACATAACCAAAATCCTAACAAAAAGAGAGATAAATAGATGGAGTCAAGAAAGGAAGTGGTCCCACTAAAGCCCACTCATATTTGGGCTATGCCTATGACCTCCTCTACCCCATCTCCTTCAACCAACAAGCCATAGAAAGATACTAAAGTCCACAACCAAACAACAAAAAAGAGCCACAACAACCATAGCCTAAAGTCAAAGTTTACATTTTGGGACACATGAATGAAGTAAAGAACAATCCAGGTGACAAGCCCATGGTCAATGATAAGAACTTTCTTAATTTCATGAACCAAGTCAAGCAATCACTTAAGTAAAAAAATACTACTCTAGGCTTCTATGACTTGATCATGACTTCCATCACACATCATGAGGCACTAGTTAAAATTTTGAACTTCATAGCTGTTAGTGAGGATATTCTTGCTAACAAGGAAGCCATCCATGTAGTGATGATTCCTTCATCACTAGGGGAGTAGAAATCAACAACCTTGATATTTTGTGATGGAGAAATTAAGGTTTATTCAAGTGAAGTGATGACAACCCCTTTATTCATAACCATATGCATTGGAGAATTTAAAATACATATAGTGTATGTTGATGATGGAGCTACAACCAATTTCATTCCATGCACCATCATTGAATGCTTGGGCTTAACTAAGCAAGTACAACCTATGATCACTACAGCTCTTCAATCCTTCAATGGA
Organism: Gnetum montanum; assembly: GCA_015680685.1. NCBI lineage: Eukaryota > Viridiplantae > Streptophyta > Gnetopsida > Gnetales > Gnetaceae > Gnetum > Gnetum montanum. The sequence goes on from MNCI01011234.1 coordinate 107,772, forward strand.
TCAATAGTTGCTATCAAGGGGTCTATCTCCTTGGATTTTATAGTTGGAGAACAATTTCCTACAATCGCAAACTTCTTAATGGTGGAAGAGACACTTGGATTTAATTTGAACTTGGGAAGACCTTGGTTGACCCAATTATGAGCTGTCTCCTCACCCATCAACCAAGACATTCACCTTCCTTGCGAGGGAGGTGAAATCATCATTCATGGTGACAACACAGCTTCCCTAGCTATCAACAATGTAGACATAGAACAGGGGTCCAAAGGGGAGATTCAAGAAGAAGCTCCTAGCCATGAAGAGTAAAATCCTAAGATAATCAAAGATGAAAATGATATGCAATGGGATACATTATGTGATGAGCTCCCTTTTAACATCATAAGTAAAGGAGATGGCAAATACAAGCTTGTGCAAAGTAAGCATTACTCACTCCCTAATCTTGCAAAGATTAGGAAGAGTCTACACAAGTGAAATTTACCTTAACCTTTCCATGTATCTATGACCATACAATGATAGCCAAATAGCCTTATTTTTCTATTGTAATTTATTATATCTTTGTCATTTTATGCATGTATCCTATGCATGTAGCCTAAACTTTTTTGCATTGCTACTTATTTGCTACAATCTTTCTTTATTTTACTTATGGTTTAAAAAATTAAAAAATGTCTCTTTTAGCTATAGTCTTTTATGATCTGAAATTGGCATTTCCATCTTCTCATACATTAAACTGGCACTATGGTTAGGTATGACCTTAAACTGGCATTATCATCTTCTAAGACGTTAAACTAGAACTATAAACTACTATGACCTTAAACTAGCATTATCATTTGCTAAGACATTAAACTAGCACTATGGTTAGCTATGACCTTAAACTAGCATTATCATTTTCTAAGATGTTAAACTAGCACTACAAACTACTATGACCTTAAATTAGCATTATCATCTGCTAAGACATTAAACTAGCATTATGGTCCGCTATGACCTTAAACTGGCATTATCATTTGCAAAGATGTTAAACTGGCACTACAATCCACTATGAACCTAAACTAGCATTATCATTTACTAAGATGTTAAACTGGTGCTACGGTCTACTGTGATCATAAATTAGCATTATCATCTACTAAGATGTTAAACTAGTACTACAGTTCACTATGGCCTTAAATTGGCATTATTTTATGCTAAGGTGTTAAACTAGCACTACAATCTTCTATGATCTTAAACTATTATTATCATCTACTGAGATGTTAAATTAGCACTACAACTAGCATTATTATCTACTAAGACGTTAAACTGGCAATATAGTCTGCTATGACCTTAAACTTGCATTATCATCTACTAAGATGTTAAACTAGCACTACAATCTACTATGATCTTATACTAGCACTATCATCTACTAAGACATTAAGCTAGCACTACGATTCACTATGACCTTAATTTGGCATTATCATCTACTAAGACGTTAAACTAGCACTATGGTCCACTATGATCTTAAACTTGCATTATCATCTAGTAAGATGTTAGACTGGCACTATGGTCCACTATGACTTTAAACTGGTATTATCGGCTGCTAAGAAATTAAACTGGCACTACGGTTTACTATGAACTTAAACTGGCATTATCATCTACTAAGACATTAAACTAGCACTATAGTCTGCTATGACCTTAAACTGGCATTATCCTCTACTAAGACATTAAATTGGCACTACTATCCTCTATGACCTTAAACTGGCATTATTGTCTACTAAGACATTAAACTTGCACTACAATCTGCTATGATTTTAAACTAGCATTATCATCTGTTAAGACATTAAATTAGCACTATGGTTCACCATGACCTTAAACTAGCATTATCATATGGTAAGACGTTAAACTAGCACTACTGTTCGCTATGACCTTAAACTAGCATTGTTGTCTACTAAGACATTAAACAAGCATTATGGTCTACTATGATCTTGAACTAGCATTATCATATGCTAAGATCTTGAACAAAAACAAATTGCCAACAAGCTAAACTAAAAGAGGCTGCTAAGTAGCATCCAGAGGAGGAAGTGGTGGATCATTCACACCCTCACCACTGGGACTACCAATGTCTCTTGAGGCCTAAAATGCAACAAGATATAGCCAATTAGTAACCCATATCCAAGATCATGACTTAAAAAAAATACTAAAATGCAACAACATATAGCCAATTAGTAACCCATAGCCAGTCAACTCCAAAAAGAATGTTGGATCTATCTATAAGAGTCCAAGTAGGAGGCTCATGAGTAACAGTAGCTATAAAGGTCTCACCCACAACCATGGTGATTTGAAGAGTAGGGCATTTCTCCACCTTGAGAGTACTTTCAAAAAGTTGATAAGCACTCTCTTCTTGGATCCCTTGAATGAACAACTCTCTCTTATGTCGTTTGATGGACTCTTCCTTAAGCCACTTTAGGTAGGCCCCAATATCAGCCTTATACTAACACTTGTGGGCCTTTTATGTCTTGCCCCACTCTAGGACCCAAACATAGTGATCCTTCCAATCCTTAACCTTTTGGAAGATGAGGTCCATCTACATAAATTGCTCCCCCATTTCTTGTAGGACCACTACTTTGTCCTGAATGACATGCTAGAAGCAGGCCCATGTGATCTCCTTAGTCTGTAACTCCCCCAAGATACCCACTTGGGCATTCACAAAGGCTTTACAGTCTCAAAGATCCTTAATCATGACCTCCTACCTTTGAATCATTTTCCCAAAGGCCACAATTTCCATCCATAAGGATTCTTTGGACCTCTCTAGTTCCCATGAAGCTTTTCTACATGACATTGCTAAATTAGTGGTAGTGTCATACAAATTCATGGGTATACTAAACACATTAGAAGTGCATGTGCATGTAAATACTAAATACATCACCAAAAACTTCAAACCTCTTTAGATAACCTGAAAAAATGCAAAGTGCATGTGGATTATCGTAGAAGTGTCAACATGGAGTCTAACCATATCCTATCAAAGCCTAATAGCCAAAGTAGTAGTCTAATCAAATTTGATATCCTCCATCAAGACCTTCTTAAAGGTCCACCCTTTTGCTAGGCTAATTACCTTCTTTTTCTCTAGTATCTTTGGAAATTCATGAGACCTAAACAAATAATATGATTCCTTTACATCAGGGTTCATGAGGCTATCCATCGAAATTTTGAAGTGGTCCATGTTGGCACCAAGCCACTCTAGAACTTCCTTGTGATGGCCTAATTCCCTCACTATCCTAGTGGAAACATTTTCCCCATTAGCAAGGACACCAAAAAAATTGTAAAATAGGCCAACACCTATGTTAATGTTCACCTTAACACCTCAAATGATGGTGATAAAGTGACCAACCTCCTCATCAAAGGAGCTGCTAACATGAAACATCTCCATGGAAAGACTGGAAGGAATAGGTGCCATAAATACATCAAGCAAACCTGCACACTAGATTTTTGCTTGAACATATCTAGGCATCTATCCCTTTAGCCACTTCTATGCTGATGTCACATGAACAAACTTCAAGATGAGGGTATCCTTATGACATGAACATGAAAGTGGTATAGTGACATCAATTGAGGTGGAAGGTCCTATGAAGCAATAACCAAAGGTTAGCATCCATATGCATAATTTTAGCAACCAATAAAAGCAATAAAACACTTAAAGCCATAAAAACTAGAAGTTGTATGTCCATCTTTAATTTTCTTCTAAGATGTGAAGGTTCTAGCTACAAGGGTTTGATCTGTGCTATCGACATCTACCCAGTAGCTATGCATTGCCTCATCATCCTTGCACTTTTGTATACAAGGTTAAATCAGGTGGTTTATTCATCAAAATTCCCTCTTAACTATTGATACATAATAGCTTTATTTGGGGACTCTTGGTGATTTTGTCTAAAGCAGTTTGAGCCACTACTAGGATTTGGTCATTGATAATCAAGCCCTAATTATTGACCTTGTACCTACAAGAGGTTAAATTAATAAATTTACGTAAGGTAATCAACCTAAAGCCATGAAAAAATTATAATAATCATGTTTACCTTGTAGATGATACATGGTGCTAGGTGGGTTCTAGAATAATGTGTGAGTTCTATGTGCCACCATCAAAGTATTGTCAATATTATACTAACTGTACTCTAGTAGTATCTAGATCTTTGAAAGGTAACATGAACTTATGGAATCTGCTAGTCTCCCTATAGTCTTAGGAACCAGCCTATTAGTAATATACCTAGTAATCAAGCTAGATGCCTAAGGTAACAATATCTCCATAATGACCTTGGTAACATCTATGAACAAGTGTAACCATAGCATCACACTGAAGTTCCTAAGGAGGTAGGCAAGAAAGTCCCTTATCCTAGGCCAAAACCACAATGAAAGCTTCCCAAGAGGCATGTCACATGGTGGAGTATTGGTATTGGGATGACCAATGTAGTACAAAATACCAACCAGCTCCACTATAATGAGGATAGGCCTCAAGAAGACCCTACATGAAACAAAAAAAAAATATTGTGACTAATTAGAATTTCTTAATAGGCCAACAAAACATCCTAGTCAAAGGTGAAATTAGCCTTTGTAAAAAGCTCTAAGGTGTTCATCTAAATTAGCTTAAGGAATTTCACAAAAAGCACTATTACAACCTTTCAAAGTAAAAACATTACAACCTACTAGAATTTACATAGCAAATTTAGATAAAACATCTTGTCAGAGGTGAAATTAGCCTTTTTAAAAAGCTCTAAGGTGTTTATCTAAATTATTCTAAGTAATTTCACAAGAAAACATTATCACAACCTTGCATATCCTTTCATCATGGCCAATTGGAATTTCTCAAAAAATTTAGAAAAAAATTCCTAAGTTAGAGGTGAAATTAGCTTCTATAAAAAGTTAAATGTTTATCTAAATTATCTTAAAAACATTGGTACCATATTTCATAGCCTTTTATATCCAAAAACTGTATCTTAGTCTAAATTATTCATAAATTTGAAAAAAAGCAAGCATAAGTTTAGAAAAAGCATCTAAATTATGCAAGGCATGCATAAATTTGGAAAAAAAAAAGATCTAATATATGCACAAATTTAGAAAAACCATGATAAACTTAGAAAAATCCATATCAACCACTTCAATTTTGGGTAATGTACTCCAATCTGAGTAATTCCACCTCCATTGGAAAGTTGAAGCCAAAGCCTATGTAGCAATGACTAGAAAATAGGAAAAACCCTTTTTCTTTTTCTTATGAAAATTTCATAAATCTACATGAAATTACAAAAGTGAGACAAACAACCTAACTTCACAAAATTAGGAAAACTTCCATAACTTCTTCATTTCAAAGCCAAATTAAATGAGACAACAACCATCAGAAAGCTTTATAAAAGGGCTGCAAACCAATAATCTTTAATTTTACAAGTGTGCCGAAACCATTAAGATGGTTGAAATAGCCAAAACCATTAAAACCCATTTCAATTCACATCAAAATAATAGGGTATAATTCTATCAAAATTTAATTTTAACAAATCCTAAGGACTAGATGTAAAAAAAATGGCCATACCCCAAGATTTTGAGAAAAAAAAAACATAAAATAGAAAGCTCTATTTTCAAAATAAAATGTTCAAAACCTAAATTCATAAAATGACTATAGATCTGCATGGGAGCAACCAAAATAGGAGATGGATTTTGTCAAAATTCCATTTTAATCCCACTACTAGAGTAGATATGAAAAAATGGCCTCAACATCTAGAAAGAAAAAAAACTAGAAAAACTACAAAAAATAAAGGAAAAAATAGATAAAATTTCCTACCTTGGAGAAGATATAGATGGTGCCTAAATGGAGATAGGCCTAGGAACCTCTGAAAACTCCTTGAAATCATCATCCATCCTTTGGATTGTAGGATTGTTGCTCTTTCCTCTTCTTTTTTTGGATGCCATGGTAGGCTCAACATTGAGAAAGAGGAAAGTTGAAAGAAGGTGGCAGTTCTATGCTAGCTACAAGGGAGATGGGAGGCTTCCATTCTAAATAATGGTTTTGGCTACCATAGGGATCTTTGCCAGAGCTCTCCTTCAATGCATTTTTGTTGTAGAATGATAATTATGATCAAAAATTGCAAAATATAACATATAAAACCATTTTAAAACCTAAACAAAACCCCAACTACTAATTCAATGCACCATAACTACAAGTGAAATAAAGAAAAAAGGGAGTAAGTCTAGTTCATATTAGTTTTGGGTGGGAAACAAATCCACTTTTCAAAATTTTAAATTTTTGGATTATGGCCTCCAACCTACACCACCACTTTTAACCAAAACTTGCATCAACACTAAGATTTGTGTCAATTTTGATACTTAAAACATTATGAAAACCTTACCTCCATGCATCAATTCTAGGAATACCATACCTAGCATGGAAACATATTTATCATTTTAATAATTCATTATATTTACAAATATCTTTCTATTTTTCACAATCCAAACCTACCTTTTTCAACCCTGGGTTTCCAAAATTGGACAGAACATGAGTAAGACTAAGTACCATGGACTTCCACATTGAGGCAATAATGCCTAGCATGGAAGAATGGGGATAACATTCACTCTTTCCTCCCAACATTCATCTAGCACAAGTTTGACCTCAAAGTGGGACCCACATGACCTAAAACCCCTTCGAGCATCTCCGACAACCTTAGAACCTCACCAAACCTAGTCAAAACTAGTTGAAATCTAGGATTTGATGTGTTATAGGCTTGAGGAGGCTTCTTCTAACTGACCCTTTCACTCTCATCATGGATAGATGGAGGGAATTCAAAAATAACCTAAATTGATGATCTAATGACCATTTCTTGGTGCCCGTTGACCCCTAGACCCTATCGAAACCCTTTGGAGCTTTCAGAAGCCCCAAAATGGGTTAAATATAGTATGAATATATGATCCCATTCTCATCCATGCTAGAGAAACCATTTCCAACATGGAAGAAAGGGGAAATTTTTTTTGAGGCACTTTAAACCCTCCAAATTATTAAATCTTAACACCCAACATTAACTATTGACACTCGAAATCCCAGAGGTTGACATGCATGGTTGATTGGCTATCAATTTTTCTAGATCTAAATTTTTCCACTAAGGGAGACATATTTCATGATATTCCTTTCACCCTAAACATGGAAAAATGGGAGGAAGTCTAAAAACCCTCTCATAGCCCCAAAAATGACTAGATCTTGATCTTAAGCACTGATGGCCAATGCCAACAACCTTATAAGCACTCATGCATGGCTAGATCAACCAAAAGTGAGAAAAAATATTTTCCCTTAATTCTCCACACTAAGCATGGATTCCCTAGCATGAAGAAAGAGAGGGAAGTTCAAAAAATTCATTATGACCCTTGAAATAACCAAATTTTGACATCAAATATTAGCAATCGATCCTAGCAACCTTGGAAACATGTATGCATGCTCGAAAATTACCATATAGGATCAAAAATATTTTCCCAAAATTTTCCATATAGATCATGGAAGCCCTAGCATGGAAAAAGTGGGTGAATTTCAAAATATTCCTAGTAACCCTTGGAACAACCAAAATTTAACATCAAACATTAGCAGTCAATGCCAACAACCTTGTGAACATGCATGCTTGACCAAAAGTGATCATAAAGCACCAAAAAGATTTTCCAAACATTTCCACACTAAGCATGGAATCCCCAATGTGGAAATAATGGGGGATGTCCAAAAATAACTTATCAACCTTCAAAAAACTAAATTTTAACACTAGGGATTGACCATCATCACTAGCAACCTCAAGGATCTACATGCATGGTCCAAAATAAAGCAAAAAGATGAAAATATATTTCCATAATTTTTTCATGTTAAGAATACTATCTCTAGCATGAAAAGAATTGGGTAAGTTCAAGAAATAGTTAGAAATACTCAAAATTACCAAAACTTAACACCAAACCCTAGTCCTCGACCCCAGTATCCTGGAAAGTTAACATCTGTAGTTAATTGAGGTCAATATTGGTCTAGATCTGAGTTGTATGGTTCTTCCACATTGGGGATTCATTTTTCCATGTTTAGGATGGTATCCTTAGCATGGAAAATCAATAGGATACTTATTTGAGGCCCCTAAACACCTTAGAATAACACCGATTGACCTTTCATGCACTCTAGAATAAAAGCAATAGCTATTGGAGCTATTAAACTTCACAAAACTAATTCCAAATGGAAAAAAAGTGATTCTTCCTTATTTTCCACACTAATCTATCTATTCCCAACTTGGAAGAAATGGGGGAAGCCAAAAAACCACTCAATGATGCCCAAAATTGCTAAATTTTGACATGGATCCACAACCCTTGACCTTGGCAACCCCAAGAGGTAACATGCATGGTCGATTGTGATTCAAATTGGTCTAGATCTAAGATTCTTACTTCTTCCATGCTAGAGTAGCTTCCCAAATGTGGAAACAAGGTGGAGAGAGTTCCTTTTGTGCTTTTGAGGACAAGATGACACTCCTAGAAGCCAAAGATCTTGATTGGAGAAGCCCAAGACCTCATAGCCTTAGTATTTTTCTTGTTTAATCTTATTTCAAACTTTAAAATTCATTCCCCCAATTCTTCCATGCTAGATGAACTCCCCCTGAATGGAAATAGGAGAGAAGACCTTAAGTACCCTTAAACAACCTTCAAATATGCCAAAAATCAATTAGACACTTGAAGAATCAAATTCTGCAGTCCTAGGGGCCTAGAAACCTAGTCAAAGTGCCCCAAAATCATTTTAAATTCATAAACTAAGTATCCACTATTTTTCCATGTTAAGGATACTATGCCTAGTGTGGATAAAAGGGGGAAAATCCATTTCAACAACTATCGAGCCTCAAAATGACCTCAAATTACCTCAAAACAAAGCTAGGAGATACACAAGTTTTAGATCTAGACTTCAACCAACTGTTTGACCTTATCTTTTCTTGGATTTTTGTTTTTCATGCTAAACCCCCTCTTTTCCATGCTAGCCAACATGGAAACTAAGGAAAAAGTCTTTAGAACCTACTTTTTCACCTTTACATATCTCCAAGGAGCCCAATTTTGATGGATCTAACTTTGCACTACCTTGGAAAGGTCTTGGGACCTTATTTTTGGACCTTTAAGCACCTCAAAACCTATTTTCCTTAGTCTTAATAGTAAGGGCCCTTGTTTTCATGCTGAGCCTAGCATGAAAGCCTTAAAATGCTAGATTTCTGGGTCTAGATAGCCCTGCTTGATGCCTGAACTCACCTAATAGCCTTGTAGCTTAAAAACATGGCCCACTAAGGCCTAAAATTGGCAAAAATCCTAACCATTTTTTACCTATATTAGCCAAAATTTATCATATATAGCCTATTTTGTTTGATTTTTACATTATTAAGTAGTATTTTGGCTTGTTTTTGGACTTATGTTTCCTTGAGGACTTTGTTGACCTTCTATGGCTTTTATACAACATTATATGTTCCTTTTTTTGTATTATTATAGCTCTATTTGTCTTTTTTTGGCCTTTAAATGATATCAAATAGTGGGTTTTCACCTTCCCTAACCACTATTTGACACCATATGACCATGGTCTACTAAGGCCCTAAACTGGCATAATAGTCCACCAAGATTCTAAACTGGCATCATGGCCTACTAAGGCCTAAAACTAACGAAATTGTGTCCTTTATTGACCATCTATAGCCTTATTAATTCCCCTTGTTTGACCTTTATGTGATCTTGATTTGCCTGTATTGTACTTTTCTGAATTGGCCTTATCTCACTAATGACCTTGAATGGCCTTGATTACATTATATTTGTATATGTTTTATGAAATTTTAATATTATTTATTTAGTTTTACCCAAGTTTTATTTAATGTGCTTTTGGTTGATATGCAAGATCAAAGTATGAGTACCTGGAAGCAAATCAGTTTGCCTTTGTGTCTATATGGACCTCATGGTGATATTAAATGGTGTATCAACCTTGATTACCTAAATCTTAAGCTTGAGAGTCTTGTAGATCACATAGCCTCAATAGAGAAACATCTAGAATGGCCTAAAAATCTAGTCAAAACACTTGACTTAAAGTAGGGGACATAACTAAAGACTCTCTAGTTCAGATTCCTATCATAACACATAGTGGTGAGCAAATACCCTTAAATTAAGTTCCTCACTAAAGCTTCAATATGTCCAATACATCACCAAAGTCTTAAAAAATAACATTAAGGCATTTTCCTAGTCATACAAAGATATGTTGGGCCTAGACCTATGTCGAGTCCAACACAACATCATATTGGATCCTAGCATTAGACCAATTAAATAAAAATTATACAAGATTAGACCTGATTTTGCCTTGGCAATTCATGATGAGATCTCAAAGCTCTACCAAGTAGGCTTCATTAGGGTTGTTAATTATGCAGAATGGCTATCCAACATAGTGGTAGTTCCTAAGAAAAATGGAAGTACTCATATTTGCATTGATTTTCAAGACCTAAATAAAGAAACCATCAAGGGTGACTTCCCTTTGCCTAGTATTGATCAATTTATCAATACTACAACTGGACATGCCTTGTTATCCTTTATGGATGAATTCTCGGAATATAACTAAATGAAGATCAACCAAGGCCACTAGCGCAACATGACTTTTATGATCCCATCAGGTGAATTTTGTTATACAATGATGCCCTTTGGCCTTAAGAATACCAGAGTGACATACCAAAGAGCCATTACCTATATCTTCAGTGATTACATGTTAGATTTGCTTAATGATTACGTAGATGACATAGCCATGAAGTCTATGATAGCTGATGGTCATGCTAGTGACCAAAATCTTGTGATTAAATGATGCCTCAAGTACAAGCTTAGGATCAATCCTTAAAAAATATATCTTTAGTATCAAGACTAGTAAGATGCTTGGCTTTGTAGTATGTGAAGCAGGGATACACGTAGATCCTAATAAGGTTAAGGCCACATCCCAGTTGATAGCACCTACTAACCTTAAGGATCTTTGGGGATTACAAGGTAGATTACAATTTATTTTTAGGTTTATTGTTAGGCTTATAGATAAGTAACAGCCCATGCAACAATTGCTTAAGAAAGGAGTTTACTATGCGTGGATGACTCAATGCCAAGAGTCCTTTGAAAACCTTAAGCAAGAGTTTATGCAACTACCAATAGTCTATCCTCCACAATAGGGTAAACCATTTTACATTTATCTCATCATCTTTGATACATCCATTGCCTCTCTATTCTATCAAAAATGTGATGATGAGACAAAAATGCCTATATACTAACTTAGCCATGAATTACTAGCCCATGAGACCTGCTACACTCAAGTCGAGAAGTATTGTATAGCACTAGCCTTATCTTTGAAGAAATGAAGACATGACCTCTTGAAAAGCCAAGTATAGCAAGGACAAAATTCTTAGAGCCATAATGACCAACATTTATGATAGTAGCTATATAGCCCAATGGAAATCCATAGCTACGAAGTTCAACCTCCATTATGTATCTTAGTCCTCAACAAAAGGTCAAGCTATAGTTTTACAACTCACGATTTCACCTATTAATAACCAAGCTACCATATACCCTAAGTTCCCTAATGTACACATTAACATAGTTAGCCAAGTGCCTGAGGATTATGAGGTAGCCATGAACCTTGACAAAGCTTCAACCATACATGGGGCTAGTGCTACTACCATCATAACATTCCCATTTGGTAAAATCCAATCCTTTGCCTATCATTTTGGATTCCCATGTATGAAAAACATAGTAGAATATGATGGTTTGATCAAAGAGATAATGGTAGCTTCTAACTTGCAAAAGGTTAAGCGATGTGACACATGCCAATGATATAGCAACCTGATACACATATCACCAATTGAGTTCCCTACAACCTAGATAACATGGCCATTTCAATGATTGGGAATAGATATCATCTAACCTATAATGCCTAAGTCTTTCATAGGACATAGCTTTATCACCACCACAACCAAATACTTTGCCAAGTGCACTGAGGCTATTCTCTTATGGAAGATCACATTTGAACAAGTTTGCAAATTTATCCTATATAACATTATAGTTGATATTTGTATACCCATGACCATAGTTATGAATAATGGACCTTAATTTAGTAGCCAAGAAACCAAGGATTTTGTTAGGACCTAGGAATTAAGCATTCTTTCTCTTCATCTTAGTACCCTCAAGCTAATGGATAAGCAAAACCAAGAAACAAGGCCATCATCAACTTGCTCAAGAAGATGCTCAACAATAGTAGGTAGAAGTGGCATAAGAAGCTTGTCTATGCACTATGGGCATACAAAATAACCGATCACATGAAAACTAGCATGACCCCTAATAGCCTTGTTTATGATTTTGAAGCTATTTTACCTCTTGAATTGTAGGTACTATCCCTCCAAGTATCCTTGACCAACTTCATCAATGATGAGTAGAGCAAGGAGTTGTAGAGGGTATCCTTCGATTTGGTGGAGAAGTAACATATGCAAGTGCTCACTCATATCTAGCACTATTAAGAGAGGTAGAAGTAATAACATCATAACTTGACCATGTGCAAGATCAAGGAGGGGGACCTAGTCCTCAAGGCTACTCATGAGCATGCAAACAAATTCTCAACCAACTAGGAAGGACCATTCCTTGTCACTAGAGCCTATGGAAATGAAGCATTCCAAATAGCCGACATGAATGAAAATGAGCTGGCCAATCTAGTCAATCATTCCTATCTAAAGACATACTACATGTAGCTGATAGATTGTCAACGAGTGAGCCTGCTTGGCAACATGGCCTGCTAGAGCCTTAAATTGGTACAATAGTCCACCATGGCCTTAAACTAGCAATATTGGTGACCTGTATAGCTCAAATCTCATGTGGCCTATATGCATTGTGGAATTATAATATGCAGTGGTGTCTTGTATTCTTTTTCGGTGCCTCTTGGGTCAATCCTCCATATATCAATAAAGAGGGTCCATTGAAACACCACAACATTTTGCTTGTTATAACCAATATTCATCATGTATCTTTCATCCCATGGAACCTAAGGCAAAATTTCATGATAAATGTGAAAATTGTAATCCACAATGGGCAATTTCACATAGTTTATACTTTTTGGACTCAAAAATGCCTCATAAGTAGTGAAAGCCTCATTTCCTAAGTGACAAAAGTCACCTAGAATCTATAATTGGGTTGGGGGGACAAAATGCCTTTTGGAATGTCAAAAAGAGCAATTTTAGGGGTTTTTTTTGGGGGGGGGGGGGGGTGGTATGCATTTTTCTATGCTAGAAACACCTATAGGGGGTAGATCTTACCTACCCCTAGCATGAAAGGATCAGAGGTTTGGAAAATTTCACCACTTCAACATGGAAACCTAATGTACAACTTGGAAACTTTTCCCCAACTTGGAAAATTTTTCCCCTTAGCCTAGAAAGTTTCATCCCAATGTGAAAGTTTCCCCCCAACCTGGAAACTTTCCCATCACCCAACTTGGAAATTTTTTCCCTCATAGTGGAAAATTCAATCCCCAAACATGAAAGCCACAAGTAGCAAAATTCATTAATTCATGCACTTCAACATTGACCAACAACTTCAACAAGCATGGTGGAGAGCTCAGCATGGAAGATTCATCTCCAACATGGAAGGTGTGCCTTCGTTACTATTTATAGTAAATGGAATGGCCATGGGGGGAAGCAATTACAATGCATAGTAACCCCCCAAATTTGGGCATCCATATCACGTAAATTTGCAACAAATTTATATCCATTTTATAGCTAAATCATAGCCAATTTGTAGCCCCATTCATGGCCCAAATATCCAATAAAAAGCCAAGCTAAAACATCATTTAGAAGTTTAATTTTTTCCCACAGTTCTAAAATTTTTCAGCAAGTTAAGCATTTTTCAATTAAGTAATTGTCAAGAAATTTGCATACATACTATTCCATACTTGCAGCATTTTTAGGCACTTAAGAGCTCTTGCAATTTTCCATACTTGCAATCACTTGAACCCTAGCATGGAAGTAGTGAGGCCTTGAGATTTGGTGGATTTTTTATGTTAACACTACATTTCCAATATTCCAAATCTAGCATGGAGCAACTTGACATCCAAATTTTCCACCTTTATCACCCTCCCCCCTCCAACAATGACCCAATTGGTAGATCTAATGTTTCAATAGCAAAGGAAGATTTGATAAAATAAAGAGTGGCTTAGCACCTAGATCATGGAGCTCATTGCATTGGTTCAATGGGCTTCAAACTCCTACTCAAGTGAACCCTCCTTTTCTTTTGCTCATCTAGGCACCATTTATACACATTTCTCTAACTTATTGTTTATTATTTCTTAATAAATTTTTAAATTTTGAGTTTTGTGTTCAAAAGTAAATTTATTATGTGTATTATTCAAATCTATTTATATTCCCATGCTTTTCATCCCATAAGTCCTTGATTGATCTACTAGACTAGCTAGGGTTCCTTAAATTTCATTTCTATCATGGAGGCCCTGGGGATTTGAGGTTGGGGAACTAGTCACATCAAGGATTCTTGGTTTTCATTCCAAAATATCAAGGTTTTTTGTCACAACACCAGGGGAGGCTTCATCCATGTTAAGCATCTCATCCCTACATGGATGGGTGAGGGGAAGCCAAAAATGACCTAAATTGACTATCAAGTAGCCATTTCTCAAAGCTTGGTGAACGCTAGACCATGCTACAACCCTATGGAGCTTCCAAAGGACTCAAAAGTAGTTCAAGATGGCATAATACTATCATCACCCTCTCAACCATGCTAGGGTCATCATGTTCAGTGTGGAAGAAAAGGCAGAGACTACATGAGGCACCTAGAAGCTTCCAAACTTCTAAATTGTGATACCTAGTATTGACCATTGACACTGGCAACCTCGAAGGCTAACATGCATGGTCAATTGGATGTTGAACTAGCATATATTTGACTTGCTTAGTTCCTTCATGTTGGGGGAGACCTCTTCCATGCTTCCCAATGTGAAAACAAGTTGGATGGAGATAATAAGGTCAATGGAAGATCTTAGAAACAAGAAAGCAACCTCAAATTACCTTTTACCTATCATCAAAACTTTCATAGCCTCTCTGGAACTTAATAAAATGCCAAAAATTGACAAAAATCAACTCCTTAAGATTTTTTCATGGCTAGGAAGATCCCCTCCAGACTAAGAATTCTAGTCTTAATATGGATGAAAGGGGAGAAGCTAAAACTATTAAAGTTTGCATATAGTTTGACTTCCAGAAGCAACCCAAACCTTTTGGAAGCCATTAGAATTTTGGAAGTTACCTGGAATGACCAAAACTTATCCCTTGGGTTCTTGACACTAAGTAGGACCCATAAAAACTATGCATCCTAGCCCTAGCATGGATGGAAGGGGAAGCCTAAAATCCCTCTCATAGCCCTCAAAATGGTTGGATTTCTACTCTACGCATTAATAGTCAACACCAACAACCTTGTTCATATACATGCATAGGAAAAATTGGCCGAAATTATTAAAAGGTAGAGTCCCCTAGTTCCTCCATGCTAACAAAAATCTCTTCCATGATTTACAGCATGGAAGTAAGAATAAACTATAAAGGAACTCCAAAATAGCCATTAGATATCTTAAACAAACACCAGAAAGCTCAGTGTGTGTCCTAGAACCTTGTTTACTCTTCCTAGAATCCTTAGACTCTTTAAGATTGATCATAAGTAGCTAAAACCCATTTCCTTCTAATCTTCCACATTGAGCATGAGAACCCCAACATGGAAGAAAGGGATGAACATCAAAGAACCACTTAACAACCCTTGAAATAACTAAGGTTTAATACCAAGCATCAACAACTAACACTAGCAACCTTGGAGACTCTAATGCATAGTAAAATTTGGTGGAAATTAGTAAAACATAGGGTTTCCTTATTCCTCCATGCTAAGAGCTCCCTCTTCCATGCTAGCCAACATGGAAGAAATGGAAAAAATTTAGTGAAACTCCAAAATGACCTTTAAACATCTCAAGCAAATAGCCTACAATCCTACATGAGCCCTAAGACTAGTTTCACACCTTCGAGAGCTCTCAACCCCTATAAAAGTGAACACAAATGACCAAGAAGCTACTCCTCCTAGTCTTCCACATTCAGCATACTATCCCTAGCATTGAAAAAAGGAAAAATCTCAAAAACTATCTTGAAAACCTCCAAATTGATCGATTTCAGCCCTAAACCTTAGTCCTTGACCTTCCCAACCTTAGAAGCATACATGAACAATTGATTGAGGCCAAAACTAGCCCAGATCTAATATTTGTGATTATTTCATGTTGGATATCCTCTCCTCCATGCTAGAAAATGTGGATACTTATTGGGGTTCATTTGGAACCCATAAACACCTCAAAATGACATCAAATGACCTTGCATGCACTTTAGAACCCTCTCGACACGTACTAAAGTCTTCAAACCTTATGAAACTGATGCCAAATGGTCAAAAAATGATTTTTCCTAGTTTTCCACACTAAGCTCCCCATAAGCAATGTGAGAAATAGAGGAAAGTCAAAAAACACCTAGGAATACCTAAAACTACCAAATTTTGACCTGAAATACTAGCTTTTGATCTTAGTGACTTTGGGACATGACATGCATAGTCGATTGTAACTTGAATTGGTCTAGATCTAGGATTCTTGCTCCATTCACATTGGAGAGGATTCCTTCTATAGTAGGTAGCAAGAAACAAAAGGGGTAAGGCTACCTTTCCACTTTTAATGATAAGATTATGCTCGCAGAAACCAAAAATATACACCAAAGAAACCTAGGATCTCATAACCTTAATATTTTTCTTGTTTGACCTTATTTCAATCTTTAAAATCCATTCCCCCTACTACTCCACATTGGAGAAACTTACCCAATGTGGAAATAGGGGGTAAGATCTTAGATTCCATTGAATGACCTCCAAACATGCCCAAAATCAACCAAAAACTAGCAAAATCATGATCCACAACCCTAGGTGACTAGAATCTTAGTTGATGTGCTCTTAAGCCATCCTAAAATCATGGAACAAGTGTCTATCCATCCTTCCACACTAATATAATATGCTTAGTATGAAAGAATGGGGAAAATCCATTTCAACATGTTTTGACACCCAAAACTGACTCAAACATCCTCAAAACGAAGCTAGAGGATGCACAAGCTCTAGATCTAGGCTTCAGCTATCAATTTGACCTTATTTGACCCTATTATTATTAAGAAATTTATTCTTCACACTAAAAACCCTCTCTTATATGCTAGCCAGTGTGCAAAAAAAGGGGGAAGGTTACAAAACTTGCTTTTTGACCTTTATAGACCTCCAGAGTATCCAATTTTGATAGATCGGGCCCTCTGCTACCTTTGGGAGATCCCAAGACCTTAATTTTGGATCTTTGGATGATCCAAAATATAATTTTACTAGTCCCCATGTTGATGGTCCCTTCTTCCACGTTGGAAAATGTGGAAATAATGGAGGCCCAATGTGGATGCTTCAAAGCTTTCAATTTTCATGTCCAAACAGCCTAGAAATAGGCCTCATTAATGCCCAAACTCATATAGTAGATTTGTAGCTTCAAATCACGGCCCTCTAAGGCATAACACTAGAAAAACCTAACCATTTTGACCTATATTAATGAAATTTCATTATATGTATCTTGCTTTGCTTGATTATTTCTTATTACATGATGCTTTAACTTATTTTTAGCCTAGTGTTTCATTGTCAACCTTGTTGAGCTTCTAGTGGCCTTTGTGAAGTGTTAGTTTTTTATTTGCCTTCTTATAGCCTTCTTTTCAATTTTTTAGCCTTTTATTGGTATCAAATAGTTGGGTTTGACCTTCCTTTACCACCATGTGATGATGGCCCACTATGACCTTAAAATGGCATCATGGCCCGCTATTGAAACACCATGAAAATTGTGAGTCAGCCTCAGGCGAAGATTCGTGATTCAGGCAAAAGTATATGACAGAATTCCAGAAAGGAGAATAAGGCAAGGCAAGACAAGGAGGCGTGCGGCATTAAGACTTCGGTTTCCTTTAGCAAATTTCCTATCTTATTATGTTTTCCGTCTTTACGCTATAATACACAACATAGCGTAATGACGCTTTGCGTAACATAGTCTGATATTCGAAGGCGGTTTACTTTAGCAAATTTGGCAAAGCTTAAGGTCTAAGCAGCATAATATGCGATCTCTCGTGTATTCCGCTAAGTCTTTTGTCCAAGGGCAGATTTACGCTCTGATACGCAAGGCAGCGTAATGAGCTTCGAAAGCGTCAAAGAAGATCCAAAGAAAGCGCAACAGATCAACTTTTTTTTTCTCTTTCTTGCAGATTAGTCACCTTACGCTCATTACGCAACGCAGCGTATGTCAGCATAATTCATCGCCGAGTTAATCATTGTTTACGCTTCACTACGCTTAGCAGTGTGAATGAGCGTAAAGAAACTTGGGTCCATCATTTTTGTGCTTTATTACATTCTTGTACGCGACGCAACGCGCATGAGTGTAATGTAACTCAAAATCAATTAAGACATGCCCGATCCACATTTGTTATTCATACGCACAATACGCAGATGCACGTATTATGTGTAGTCATGAATTTCAACACAAGGATGATCAAGTCAACGATCTTCCGAAGGGTTTGAAACACATGTCATCAGAGCCATGCCTTCTCCACATGTTGTCACACTTAGAAATACCTCAGTTGGCAAGAGAGACAGATAGACGGAAAAACAGAAAAGACACGGAGAGAGACAGAGCAAGAGAGCAGCATTTTTGGCAATCTTTTGGTAGTACTACCTTTGAACAAAGATATGAAACATTTTGCTTGAGCATTGGTAGTAGGAGTGATTGCCCCTTTGGTGAAGACACAACTTTCTTCATTGGTGATCATTGGCAGTTCCGAGCAGAGACTACCCAAGGCAAAAGGAGTAGATCAGAGATCGCGAGATCATCTGGCACGGTTTGCGAGCTCTATTGATCAGAAGCAGTTGATCGATAGACGTTAGAACTTGACCTTCCTTGCATCCCATCTCTGGCCTACAAGGTAGATCGGACCCCATTCTGTACTTCTGCTTAGACAATTTTCTTGTTATTTCGTGTTTGCTTTACACCAAGCAATCGGGGTCTCCCTAGTGTAACGTGGTATACAAAAATATTTATTTTTCAAGTCAAAGCATAGATCTTGAAATCACGCATTTCTCTCATGTCTGCTTCCTCTTCCTGTGTTAACGTTATCATTGTTATAATTCATCTACATTGTTTTTCTCTCATTTCGCAACTCGTCGAATCAAATCGTGCCACGAAAATATTCATAATCTCCATCAGTTTACTGATTTAGTAAGTCCCTGTCTGATCAACAAGACCGTTCAGGGCACTGCGGATTCGTTTTCTCCAGCACAGCCCTCGCACGGATCCGTGGTTAAGATTGTATACATGGATTTTGTTTGGTATTCCAGCTGCCGACATTCTCCGTCGTTATAGTTTTCTGGCGCTAGAAGGAGGGCCTAGGCTCTGATTCGTATTTTTTACGGGTAGCCCTGTTAGCGATCTATACCCGCGTTGCCAAAAACGTGAACGTAATACCTCTAGGGAAGTTTACGAAACATCGTGTGGTGTAGATCGGTTACTTTAACGATTCCTTTGGAATCTTATAGGGTAGAAAGCCTAACCGCAATCTTCTTTGTCTATCATTTTGTCTTTTAGATCTAGTCGTTTATTGTCAATTAATCTGCTTGATCAATGGATTCATCTTACACAACCACAACCGCCATGGTCACCGCTGATTTGGGTGCCACATCTGTGAACCCCGTCGCTGTCACCAGACCAGCTTCTGGGGTGGCAGGACCTCAGGGACCATCGCATTGATCATTGAGACTGCAGGGCAAAGATCCTATTTTCGCTATCATGACCCCTGAGGAATACAACTTCATCTGCGTCAAGATCTAGGCGAAGCTTGCCCTTAGCCGAGCCAAAATCGAGGCGAAATGGAATTTCGAGATGATCCATCAAGAGGGTCAGGATTTCACCCCAACAGCCTATGACATCATCCCTTTAACAGATTATCACCATGAAATTATAACACAGTTGGTCATGGCTAAGAGCCAGGCTACGCGGGCTATGATGGAACCCCAGAATGGGGAGGAAGAAGAGGATGAATTTGCAGCCTAGTCTGAACATTCATATCACACTCTTAGTCCCCATACTTACGTCAATCCATCATTCCCTCTCAATGGAGAAGCCGCCCCTCTTAATCCAGCCATGACCACACATACGCACATACCTGTCATTCTGCAAGCTACTGCGCAGCCATCTAGGTTGCAAGTGCAAATACCCCACAATAACATGGGGGCAGTCTCATCACCACATGTGCTTAGCATTCTGGCAGTGGTTCCAGTATCCACTGTGCCCGATTTCATTCCGCAGATCCAACCCCAAACCATATCCACAACTCACCCGATGCAGACTCTATCGTTGCCACCCCCTCCAACCCAACAGATCACCGCCGTCATACAGCCACAGATACTTGTCCAACAGCCTGCCGCGAGTCAGCGGACCAACCCCGCGGCACAACACAACCAGTCCGCGGTATACGGTGTGCAACCCTCGGTGGCACCTGCAACGCATATTCCGCAGACGATCCCACAATATCCCTATCCTTATCCTGCGTAGCAGGCGGCGACTAACCTCTCTTCTCAAATCGGTGGGTGGTGGTCTTCACAGGCCCCCCTGCCTGTAAGGATCCTTGCCCCACCATCTACCGGCCAAACCATTCCACCATTTCCACTGCCCGACACTACTTTCCCAAGTCAGCCCCTGCTCCTCCTGGTTAGACACCTCCATCAATAGGTCTGGACCAAGCCTTTTTACTTATTCAAACCCTCACTGAGGAGGTTAGGCATCTTAAGGCCGCTGACTCAGATACTGTATAGATCATGGACTTCTACCAAGATGATCCTATTAGTCCGGCGGTCCCCATGCTGTCATTGCCACCAGGGATGTCCTTACCTCATTTTATCAAGTATAATGGGGAGGGGGATCCTAACGCTCACTTGGTCACCTTTAGATCCGAATCCTTGTTGCTACAACAGTGGCCTCACACGATTATCCGTGTCTTTGCTATGTCTCTGACAGGGAAAGCTTTAGATTGGTATCGAGCCCTCCCACGATCTTCCATTTCAACCTTGGAAGAGCTTCTGACACAATTTTTGACTCACTTTAAATACAACTTAAAGCCAAAAGTCACGTTAGATCAACTCATGGGAGTGAAACAAGATCTTCTCGAACTAGTCCAGAAGTTCATACAACGCTGGAATGCTACTTTGAGTGAAATCCGTGAGCCAATCGCGGAGCCACACTTACTAGCCATTTTCAAAGGAGCAGTCAATGACTTTATCAAGTCAAATTTGTATTATCTTTCCCCTAACTCCTTACATCAGGCCTTCACTCAAATTAGAAGCATCCAAGATGCTGCAAAGGCCAGCAAAGACCCGGCGTATGTCACCTACAAAAACGCTCACAACAAAGCCAAGGACAAAGGTAAAGCGACGACAACGACAGTAGCTGCGCTGGCTGAGGGCACAAAGAACAAGAACAAGAAGGCACCTGTGGCGCCTCCTAAGACCATGGCCAGTGCTGGTAGCACCAGCCAAGACACAGCTGCCCCTGAAGGCCCCCCAGCCAAAACCAAACTTTGAGCGTAAAGACCGCTCAAAGTATACAGCCCTGCCTGTAAAACATTCAGAACTGTTGAAACAATTGTTAGGGGTAGGATACATGCAACCCGAAAGGGTATTCAAAGAAGCTCTGAAGCATCACAAACGTCATTGTGAACTACTGAAGAATCCTTCTTTAGCCCTACCTAACGAACCACCAGTTCTGAAATCTTTCAGGCTGGACCGTTTCTGTGACTACCACCAGTTGTGTGGTCATGATACAGATTATTGCTGGGCGTTGAAGGACGACATTCAATGCATGATCGACGAGGGTCATTTGAAACTAGACGGCAGTAGTCCGATGCGTTCGGAAAACCAAGCATTGCACGTGTATAAGGATCCATTGAATGCAAACAACGCACCCTATACAATCAATGTGGTGAGTACGGACAGTGAGAGGAAGGCACCACCCAAACAACCTTTTGTTTTGCGTGTACCTACCAGCTCACCAAGGGGGGAAAACCTTTCATCGACAGCTAGTGGTGTCTCAAAGCCACCTTTTATCATTCGGGTACCTTCTCAGAATGCCACTCAGCCACGTAGTAATAGTAAAGCCGCGACCTCGTCTGCGCCCACACATAGCGCACCTTTCATTATTAGAGCGCCAAGACCACTGGCTACTCCTCTCATGCAGGGGCAGGCCTCTAACCAAAACCGCCAACCATCACCCGACAAACAAAAGGAAAAGGACACATCTGTTAATGCTACAAAAGACCACTTTATGCTCGGCTTCCCCAAGCCTAGGCCCCTGGCCTCTGTTCCTTCACCTGTACCTCAGAGGTAGGATAAAGGTGCAGAAACGTAACCACCTCCTCTCGGTGAGAAAAAGAATAACCCCCCGACTGACATCATTCGACCTCGGGAAATTCTTCTTTTGGGACGAATGGAAGAAGATAAGTGGAGTAAACAACCTAGCCGAGAGAAGGACCTCCTCGACGTGTTCACGCAGGTCAAACAGGCTCTAAAACCAAAAAATACAATGTTGAGCCTCTATGACCTACTTATGACATCCCAAAAACACCGTGAGGCTATGGTCTGCATGCTGACATCCATACCTGTGGATGAAAGCTTACCAGTGGAGGAGAAAGTGATACACACTGTCATGTTTCCTTCCAAAGCTGAGCAACCTAAGCCCACCTCGCTAACCTTTCATGACGAGTCCATCAAAGATGATCTTGAGAAAGGTTAGGTGACAACTGAACCCATGTTCATCACCATTCGGGTCGGTCAGTACCTGATCCAGAGGGTGCATGTGGACGACGGCGTAGCTGCGAATGTCATTCCTTATCTCATCGTGGATAGGTTGGGTATGGTCGACCAGATCATTCCCACAACAACAACATGTGTAAAGTCATTCAATGGAGCAAGGGTTCAGGTCAAGGGGACAGTGCGTATCGAGTTTGTGGCAGAAGATCAATTCCCAACGGATGCCACATTCCTAGTCATCGAGGAGATGCCTGGGTTCAATTTGATCCTAGGGAGGTCCTTGTTAGCCTAGCTGAGGGCGGTTTCATCACCGATACATCAAGAAATACACCTACCCTATGTAGGAGGAGAGGTCGTAATACGTGGTGATGAAATCACCCCCAAGACTATCAACAATGTTGAAGAAGAACGGGGTTCAGAGATAGAAACCTTGGATGATCAGACCCATCTCCAAATCCCTCAACAAACCGAAACCAATGATGACAGTCTAGCCTAGGCCAACCTGCCATTTCAGGATGGTAGCATGGAGAATTCAGACTGTAAATCCCGCCGCCCTTACGCGACATTGAACGTAAAGACCATTAAGAAACAATTGCGAATTAGCGGTTGAACTGAATGGCGTTTATCACTATTTACACTTAGCAGTCCGTTTTCATCCAATACATATTTATGCTATAGCAATTTTCAATGTTTACGCTTGCCATTCCTTACGCTATTACATTTATTTTATGTACGCTATTTACGCCTTTTGATCCCTTTAGCCCAATTACGCAAAAAAATACATTACCATCAATTACGCTCTCTATATTACGCAAGAAGGCCCGTAATAGCCTAAAACTAGTTAAGGCCCGCAACGGCCTAAAACTAGCCATGGCCTGCAAAGGCCTAAAACTAGTTTTCAAATTACGCAAACTCCCACCATGGCCCGCAATGGCCTAAAACTAGTGACGGCCCGCTATGGCCTTAAACTAGCAATTCCATTCCATCGCAACATAACTTAGGCAAAACTGTTAACAACTACGCTTACGCTTTGCAGATAAAAACGCAAAAGACAAAAAAATAACATTTAAAATAGTCACAAAATCTTATAGCTAGTCTTTCAGTCATTCACATAACCATTATTGACTCTAATCAATAAAACCATGCGTAAACTACAATTACGCATCTCCTCTGATGCCACTGTCACCAATATCTCTCAAGTCCGGCTCTAGTCCTAATAAATTGTCCTCTAGTGGGCCTTCTCTTCGGGGAAGTATTCCCTCATGAAGAATCCCCTCTTCATGAGGTCCTTGCTCTTGCACCGGCTCCACAGGAGGACGGTCTTCATCACTACGTCCCTCTTCTTGTACTTTTTCCTCAGCTGGCTCGTCTTCTCTATCCTCTTTTGGTACCTAGATACAGAGAACATATTAGCAAGACAAAACCTAACAACACAATCAGAAAATTTAGACTTCGTCATGATTAAACTTACTCACGATGGCCCTGCTTTCGTTGCAAAGGGAAGCTTTTCCAAGCCGGCCCATAGGCGCTCCATGATTTCATCCTTAGTTAGGTCAGACCACACTTCATCTCCTAGAGCAGCTCCAGCCTTCACCTTCCCTTTCTCCACGCTAGTCCAGCGAGGCGGCTCAGGGAAGAAAGTAGGGACGGTAGTCTGGCCCCCGGGGAGAGTCACCTCCCTTTCCGGGGATGCACTTACAGTCACTTGCTCTTGAAACTTCTTGAAGGCTTCGGATGCCCGAATGACGTCCAGGAAGACTTGCAAGGATTGGGCTTCAATGGCAGAATCATGATAATGTTGACGATAAGCGATACTTTCTTGCTTATACAAATGTTTGTGGTCCTTTTCCTTCTTCCCTCATTCTTGCATACTTGCGTAGTAATCCCTCCAGTCTTGGATTTTCTGAGCTAACAGCTCTATCTGCATCCACTGCTCCACCAACGCCTGACTAGTTTGCACGTTGTTCTTGATTGCGGTCCAATAACGGGAGTAGTCGATAACAGCGGTACGCCAGTTCTCATCACCCGTTTCCCGCACCTGTAGGAACTCGCATCGCGACTTTAGGTCCCTGACCTCTTTGGTCAGAGACTCATTCTTCTTCTCTAACCTCTGCACCCTTTTCCAGAGGTTTTTATTTACACCCTTACTCTCCCATAAGGAGCATGTCGAGCGTAACGCACATTTACACATCTCTTCATAAATGTGGCGTGGCACGACTGCCCCATCAGATGGAGGCTCCACTATGTCCAAATCAATAGGCTCTGTTGGTTCCCATCGAAGGGGAGCTCCTAACAGTAAACATTATCAATGTATATGACACATTACCACTGTATAATAAAATAAACCTATTATGGCTACAGCATACCAGCTTCAGGATTAACGCGCTTGAGGTGCTCGATCATATCGCTGACGACGCCTTCCATGAAGGCGAACTTGTAGGAAAGTCTCTCCACGCTCTGCTCACAACAGTGGACGTGGACGTATCCTCTTCTCCTGTAGCATAGTCAAGTTAAAGACTCTAATTATTAATAGAATTCTACAAAGTTTCCAACACGCTCATTACCTCTATCAGTAACAGTGGGGAGCTCCCCAACATCTTCTGCCTCCTTTCTCTCTTCACGCACAAGATTCTATGCATCGTTTGTCCCAATAGCTAGGGCCTCCTCACGCACAAGAATCTGTGCGTGGCTCACCTTAACAGCTGGGGCCTCTTCTTCTAAAACTGGGGCCCCTTCCCCACGACTTAATATCATTGCCCCTGTTTTAGGGGTCAGCTGCTCCGTAACTTTTTCTGGTCATATCACATAATACTCTTAAGACACTTCAAAATATCCTAAATAAACATTGCATAATACAACTTTCAATACATTTCTTCCACGCTTACAAGGCGAAGGTTTACTCCACTGAACTCTGACTTCCACGGTTCGACCTGTCCCACTCCCAGGCTTCACAGAGGCCTCGGTTATATGAAGCCTTTTACGCTGAGCTGCAGGTTCTACAATTTCTGTCGCCAAACGTTTCCCTCATGAGGCATCGCGAGTGTAAGTAGGAATTATCCCGCCTACGCTGTCGGGGCCTCGCATTCGAGACGCTGCCAAATCTCTGGTCGTTATAGATATAGAGTCCCCAATCCCTTCTGGAGGATCCTGTCTACGCATAGTGCTGAAAATGTGGGTAATCCAAGGTCTGGATAGCTGGTCTCGGTCTTGCTACACCCAGACCCCATTCCTTTGGATAACCAAGAATTCAGCAAAACATCGAAGGCAGGCTATGAAGAAGGCATAATGCACGTTGAAACGAGACTCGAGCTTCTTGTGAAGCCTGATCATCTCAGTGCGTAGCCCCTCAAAAAAATAGCTTGCCCAGTTGAACTAGGTCCCTTTGTCGATAACCTCCCGCATAATACGGGTCTGCTTTATGGAAAAGAATCACCCCTACGAGAGTGTTTTGGGAAAAGCCCAGGCCCGAAAAAGGGGATAGACTGTCTTGGCGATTTCTAGTTTGATTCTTTCACAAGGGATCCCTTTAGGCTCCTTCTTGACCCCTAGCCACTCCTCTAACCACTTCTGGTAGTCAAGACTCCTCTTTGCCTTTTCCTCTATGGCAAGATCGTCATAGGGGACGCCGAAAAGATCTTCAAAGAGCTGAGCATCAATGTCAAAACTTACACGTACGCTCTGCCCTTTCACTAAAGGAGTTGACCAGTGTTAACATTTCACTGGTGGGGACATCAGGGGTCGCGGCTAAAAATAAATGCATTAGCCTCGCTTCTCGTATCTTGGAGACCACCACAACTGGGGCTACCATGTGGCCAAGCCAGCATTGTGCATCCTTGATGTCGCCATAGCGGAAGAGGACGGTATTCGCCTCGCGGCCAGAAATTGTAAGGGTAATCTCTCGGGATTCCCTGACTGAACAATGTAAGACACAGGTCAAACAAAAAATACTATTACGCAACATTCATAATTCACAATTACACCACGCAGCAATAGAATACACAGTAATTTTACCAGGTCCAAATGGCAAAGGAAATGGAGGAAGTTTCCTCTGCACGTCCGCAACGGTAAGGGGCGGATTCAAGGTCCAATCGTCATGTAGCCACCTGAGATTCTGAAAATTCTTGAAAGTGTCAGCATAACGGGTGGGGTACTCACGAATGTCGAATCCGATCTGCCCCATCACACCAGCGTGTATGTTGCTAGTCGAGGTAAACGCCTTTATCACCGTTTCGATCCATGACAAAGTATCACCATCGCCTACCAACCTATTTTCATGGATGAAAAACCTGTACCATACCACATAGGCTCATCTTACATTTTACAAAACTCAGAAAATAGACAGATAATGACAATATAGCCGACAAAACCGCTTACCCACCTGAGTAGTACACTGTGCCTGGTGGATTCTAGAAGTAGGTCGAGACATGACGGGCCACGAACAAGGTGTTGTATGCATGGTAGCAACTAAACTGGGCCATTTCCTAGATCCAGCCTAAGCACCTCAAACCTCGGGCACTAAGGTCTCGGTCCTCGAGATGACCAGTGTCGATGGCTCCGTCTGTCAAGAAAGCCAAAATTCCCAGTGCGGAACCCACTAACAGGTGCTCCAAAATGGCACCAGCAATATCGCCTGACAAATTAGACCATATAATAACGCTGTAGTTACGCAGTAAAAACTGCAAAAACTCCAGCGCGCCCTTTCGAAACCATATGGCCTTCCCATGCAACCGAGTGTGCGGGGGAGGGACATTAGGTATGATTGGGTTTATGCAGCATAAAACCTCAATGATATCTAAGATGATCAAGATAGGTTTTAGCATAACACTGTACAGAAAATGCAATAAAAAGATCAATGTCTAGATTCACGTTTGCATGTTTAAATATAGAAAACCTACAAATTACGCTTAACTATTCATGCCGAAATCGCCCAAACCCTTGCAACAGCGCAAGGTTTGTCCCCGACAACAGCGATAAACACACCCCATTAAACCCTCATCTTAACGCGAGGTCCATAATCTAAAACCCTCATTTACGCAAACAACGCTACAGAAATAAACACTGCTAAAACAACACAAGTACGCAAGGAATGGCCTACCGGTTTAAAGGTGTAGGGTCCCTCACTTTGACCACCGCCTGCGAAGTGCGCTGCAGATTCTCTTGCACCTCGTCAATTTTAGTCAATTTCGCGTTCTTCCATTTCACTTTAGGCGCCATTGTCACAGTCTCAAAACCTTCACAGTTTCGCACTTTCACATCTTTGCAAACTACAAGCTCTAAGCTTATGCTCCTCTTCCTCTCGCTTTGTAACAGTTAGAAATTCGAATTCGCGACAGCCAACAGCCCGTTCTTACTGAAAACTGCTTATTTATATGCAAAATTTAACCGACTTGATACCCGATTCCAGCGAGACTTGCCCAAATGCTGGTGTTAGTATGAGCTGGAACCCAAGGATCAAGGCATTAATTGCACCAAATATCACACACATTACGGTCTAAAATGACCCTAAACTACTGTAGCTTATCTCCTCGTAATCAGGTCTCATTAATTACAGGCTGTTCAAAAACTTTAAAATTCAGTTACCTTTACACAGAAATGTCACGTCACTTCCTGTATACTAAACTAAATATTATTCGTTCAACACTCATTGCACCAAACTTAGTATCTATCTAATTACTCTCTCATTTGACACTTTTGCAGGATAATTCACAGATGGACGAAATGTTGTCTGCATCGCTAGTTTTAGCAAGCCCACATGGTGAAATCATTAGACAACTTGATCCCACACTAATAGAAACTAACCTAGCCCTTAATGACGCAATCATAGCCACGTTAGAAACATCTCTAGACTGGCCAGAGCAATCGACGTGCACGTTAGATCTGGAGGCCGGAGATGTGACCGAGGATCCACTCAACGAGGTCTCTATGGTTACGCAGAGGGGTGAGACCAAAACTCTCAAGGTTAGCTCTCTATTAGACCAAAAGGTAAGTGATGACATAAAACAGGTTCTCCAGAATAACATCACGGTGTTTCCATGGTCATACAAGAATATGCCAGGACTAGACCCAAGATTAATTCAACACAACATAATCCTAGATCCTCATATCAAAGCCATTAGACAAAAAGCACGAAAGATCAAGCCAAAATTCGCACTAGTAGTACGTGATGAAATCACTAAGCTGTACCAGGCAGGTTTTATTCGCGATGTTGATTACTCAGACGGGGTATCCAATATTGTAGTAGTTCCCAAAAAGACCGGAGGAATACGCATTTGTATATACTTCCAGGACTTGAACAAAGCTACAATCAAGGATAACTTCCCATTGTCGAGTATCGACCAATTGGTGGATACAACTGCTGGGCATGCGCTTTTGTCCTTCATGGATGGCTTCTCAGGCTACAATCAAATACGCATTAACCCAGAGCACCAGCTAACAACAATGTTTATGACACCCTGGGGGACCTTTTGCTACACCATGATGCCTTTTGGCTTAAAAAATGCCGGAGCGACATATCAACGAGCTATGACTTACATCTTTAGCAATAACCTCTTAGGGAGGCTGAATGACTATGTTGACGATATAGCTGTTAAGTCTTTAAAGTTCGAAGATCATTTAGAGGATCTGGAGTTAGTCCTCAAAAGATGCTCTAAATATGACCTCCGACTTAATCCAAAAAAGTGTGTTCGGAGTCAAAATCGGACACATGCTGGGTTTTGTGGTATCGGAATCTGGCATACACGTAGACCTTGACAAAGTCAAAGCCATTGTTGAATTGGCATCCCCTACAAGTCTTAAGCACTTACGTGGATTACAGGGGAGGTTACAGTTTATCAGGTGGTTCATCTTGAGATTAACCAACAAGTTACACCCTATGCAACATTTGCTTAAAAAGGGGGTTAATTTCGAATGGATGGATGATTGTCAGCGTGCGTTCGACAGCTTGAAGCAGGAGCTTCAACGCTTGCCAATAGTTTTCCCGCCACAGAGGGATCAACCATTCTATATCTATCTCACAACTTCAGACGTGGCGTTAGCAGCGTTACTCTGTCAAAGGAGGGATGATGGGTCGGAAGTACCCATCTACTACTTGAGTCACGCTCTCTGTGCATATGAAACGAGGTACAACGAAGTAGAGCGTAACTGCTTAGCATTAGTATTTACGCTCAAAAAGTGCAAACATTATCTTTTCCGTAGCCAAGTTAACATCATCTGTAAAAATAACATCCTTAGGGCTATTATGCATAACTTATACGAAAGTAGCAAAATAGCTCGTTGGAAGGCTATCACAGCAGAATTCGATCTGCATTACATTGGCCAATCTTCTACGAAGGGCGAAGCGATAGCCGACCAATTAGTAACATCTCCTATTGACAGTCAAGTAACCATAGAGCCTGAATTTCCAGATGAATATGTACATAGTGTAAGCCCTATCTTAACAAGCCCCGAAGCGACGTTGTATTTCGACGGAGCTTCAATCGCTAGAGGTGGCAGTGCTACCACCGTTATTACGCTATCACCTGAGGATGTGCATCTTCATGCTTATCGCTTGACCTTCCCCTATACCAACAATGTGGTAGAGTATGAGGGGCTCCTCAGAGGATTACTAGCTGCCAGCGAACTAGATGTTCAACACTTGGCAATCAGGGGTGATTCGATGCTCGTCATCAATCAGATCACAGGAGTCTATGCCTACAAAGCTGCACATTTGCAGCCCTACTGCGATATGGCTAAAGATCTTCTAAAGCAATTCAGGACCATCGATGCCCAACACGTGTCACGGAATGATAACACACTGGCTGATGCACTGGCTATGCTAGCCTTAAACGTGCTCTCACATCTACTCGACACTTGTCCTGCTTTAATAACAGATTGTATAGGTCCTATCATTCAGGTGGCGCAAATATCTTCTCTTCTCAAAGAAAGCACGCCAGAATGGTATGACAACATTAAGACTTACCTCTTACA